>CACKRE030000729.1:222988-234953 GCA_902602495.3 Ectocarpus sp. CCAP 1310/34
GACAATCTCCACTTATCAGTAAACTTCTTCGCCGCGTCAATTTGCAGTTGCAGTCCCTCAGGGGTGTCCGACATACCGACAAAATCATCTGCAAACAGCATTCCTGAAACCGACGCTTCCGTGTCCCCTACTTTTACTCCCTTCCGGACTGCCTCTACGACTTCCAACAGATCCCACAAGCACGCAGGCACACCACAGCACACACACCTACCTTTGCATCAGTGGCTCTCTAGGTTCGGGCGACGGTTCGTGTAGGGCTATGATGATAGTGTATGTGTTACTACTGTATGTTGGACTCGTCTATACTGCTGCTGCTGTATAGTATAGCTGCTGACACGTTGACTGCTGGATCTTGGGAGTGTACGATGTTCAAATTTGGAGGATATGCAGCATGCCACGATCATATCCTGGCCTGGATGGGCTTGAAGTGCCCCTTGTCGCTGTCATCCTGTCTTTCCTTGAGTGGCTTCCTAGATTCGGGCAAGGGCATGCATGTGGAGCTATTGATGTGTGCCTCTGTGAAGGATATGGCGAGAGATTCATGGTGGCATGTGCATTTAGAGCAGTGTGCATGTTTCGAATTTTGGCGGTTCCAGAACTGATATTACCCGCTGGCACTGCTGTGGCGTCTTTGTATTGAACACCGGGTAGCGCGGTCGATGCGAATAATAAAGACACACCTACCTATTGACTTGCCAACACCTGGCGTGGAGGGATACAGGGTAACAACTCCATGGCATGCCACAACATCATTTGCAAATGATCAATCAATGATCATTCAGGAAGCCTGTAGACCCAAAAGGGTTCAGGTACAGATACAGCCTTATGGGGTCGAAAACACGTTTATAATGGTGTGCACATAAGTTACAAGCTGCAAAACCTTGCTCTGATCCCCCCCTTCGACGGCTGCTACAGCAGTATTCAGGACGTTCAAACACCAAAGCATGACACAAGATAGTACACCCCGTGGACCGATCTGCAAAGCTCGGTTTCTTCGCAGCTGTACAACAAGTGGCGGTGCCGAAAATGACGGCGTTTGAACAGCCTCGTCGAGAGATGGTCTAACAAAATACTGTTTCATGAATGCATCATCTTCCTCGTGGGCGTCATTTAGCCAAAATGCGGCCCAGGGTGCGCCCTAATCCGCAGCAAACGTCGTGTGCAAAAGGCCAACCAAAATTTACACGAACCGACCACGTGGAGCAGCGTCGAGTCTTCCCAGTGACACAGTGATTCTCCTCGTGTGGCCATCTTGATTGCGTCGTCCTTCCGCGATAAAGTCCCCTTCCCTCTCCCGAGCCATACGAGAGCCGATTTTACGAGGTTGAATGTGCAAGAAATAGGAGACGCTGTGGTGCGTGATTTGTGATCTCCGAAACACGACGGTCAATTGCGCCGCGTTTCTCCGAAAAGGGGCGCCGGATTGCCAGCAAACGCTCTGTCTCGGTCGGGCCCTGCACCGGTCTGAGACACCCGCGCGAGTGCAGACAGCTTCCCTGACTGTCGAAGACGTTCGTTTGTCGACAGCAGGATGACGAAAGATCTGGAGGAGAAGGTGGCGGCTGCACTGGCTCGTTTTGACACTGCAGTCAGGCAATCAAACCCAATCAGGCTCAAGCAACAGCAAGAAGACCCCCGCGAAATCGACGTCCTTGAAAGGATTGCAGCAGAGGTGGATGGAGCGAGGCCTCTAGCGGGTACGTGCTTCACGACTAGGGTTCATAAGGTCTTTGCTGTACACAACTCGTAGAGACACTTGTGTGGAACCGCAGATTTTCAACTCAATTGGATGATGATAGGTGCTCCGTCCCTCCCTCCTCCGATCGATGCTGTGGTGCACGTCTGATCTCATCCGGAGACATGTCGATAGGCAGACAAAGCAGCGGCCCCACCGCAGCATTTATTGCCGAGTTCCACCAAGTTCACCATTCAGCCTCTGAGTAACTACAGCAGTACGATAGTCCGCATATTTTGCTCATTTCACCACGATGACACACGAGTAGACTATAGACTACGCCCGTTAACCTGTAGTCTGGATGACCCCAGCGTCTCCCTCGAGCGGGTGTTGTGTTGCCTGCACGCACACAACGGGTACAGCGTGGGGTGAAACTGAATGATAGTGGTGCGGCACCTACCCATGCTAAACCTCTGGTGTTGGATACCATCAATACACACGGTCTGCTTCGCGGTGCAACTCTCCGTCTGCAGACAAACCCACCTGCCGTCCGTGGGACTACGAGAGCTTCAAGGCCAGGCTGGCGACCTTCACACCGCTCAACTGGTTTTCCAAACCGGCCTTCGCGTCCCCAGCGGTATGCGCCCGCTACGGGTGGATCAACACTGGACGGGACACCCTTTCTTGCCAGTGGTGAGGGGAAAGCTGTCTGTGTTTTTTTTGCTCGCGTTGTTGGGGGCGGTGGCGCGCGTGTTTGGGGAAGGTTCCGGGGCTGTCCAGCAATGTAAGCAGCCTCACTGCTGGATCAATAGGAGTCTCTCACCAACTAGCAGTGTAGACTGCTGTGCACAGAGCGCACGCGTAAGATTTAAAACACCGTTCATCCGACGGTGCTGTAGACGTGAGTTCTGTCTATTGGGCACCCCTCTTGGTGCAGAATCCGGCTTGGTATTCGTGTCTAGGATTCAAGACCACTTGATTGGGGGACTTGGCCTGTCCGCCACCTGTGGAACGAGGCTTTGCAACCAGAGCGTGGTGTGTGACAGGGCATCGACGTGTGTGCTTCTTTCAGGAGAGATTGATTTTCTCACAGCCTCACTACACAGCAACTGTGATAAAGCACCATCTGTCTTCCACCCACCGGAAGGTGGCAAGCTCCACCAGATCCGTGGTCCCGGTCGAAACTCGGGCCAAAAGTTGAGGTGTGTACAACTGTATGCAGCCGCGAGTGAGAAGAGGCAGTTCTGAAAGCGGGCCAATTTTCGGCTGCGGAAAGTAAGGCTTTTCACGCACAGTACTTGGCTGCAGAGCGTCAATACCGAAAATGTGGCGAACAGCCAACGTGCCTCAATTTAAGCGATCTTGGACCCTACTCCGGAGGAGGCACTAACAACGTCAAGCCATCTGAGTGTGCGACCCCCGCGACATCGCTATGCCATTTTTTTGCGAAGTTGCAGGTGGAAACCCGACTACTCAGGCGTTTTCCATCCAGTACTGGGCGCACCTTAAGCCATGGGTATCTGTAGATTAGTTTTACCACGCACGTTGAAGGCGTGTTATGTTTGGCTTAATATAGTCTGTATGGCGTTGTTACCACTCTTGCTTGCTCCCTGCAGCTGCAGTGCCCAGCTGCTCTTTGCAGACCAAGCGACCGGCGGCAACGGTGACGCTGCGAATGACGATGCTTGTGGCGGCGATAGTGTAGATATGGTGGCCGTCGTCGAGCCAACGCCTTCGTCATCGTTTTCATCTCGGCTCAAGTCCCAGCACCACGACCTATGTCCATGGAATGGCAACGCTTGCCCCAGAGAGTTCCTACAGCTTCCGCCCATGGCGGTCGAAGATGTGCTGGCAGGTAAGCAGGCATTCGTACCTGTCCTTCAAAATGAGTTTTCTTCTCATGATTTCCTGTCAGCCAGTATATGTCGTGCTTCTGGGGGCGACTGGTCCACGGTGTGGGGTATTTTCCCTCAGCTCGCGTTTGGGCCGCTGCGGGCGTGCTCGCATAAGGCTGAGGTCGAAGGTTGGTTGGTTGGTCCGAAAGTCGTGGTACCCAAGGTTCGTTTCTCGCGACTACACCACGGATATTTTTTATCATGTACGCCTCGCGCTTGCTCCTACACCTTGTGTGCACGTTGGGTGATACAATTCGACAGCTCGTTTAGCTCTGGCCTGCATATAGATAGGTTCGTGACGGCATCACAATGCTCTATGCTCGACGTGCCTGCACAGTTGCTCAGCCACGAAGATATCGCCAGGGAAATGATTGTGCGAGACTTACACGAGGCCCCCAGAACTTCCAGACCCTAAGAAGTCGTCCACCTTGCTCACTGTCTTAGACCGCTATTTCTGGCTGACCCTGATGTGCATGCGTGGTCGTGCTTCACACTCTGCGTGCCATGTAATATTATGCCGTGTCCACCCGCCCTCAAGGCTTTCTGGAACGACTGGACAGTCTGTTGCCCGTCATGAGAGCTGCAACCCTGCCCGAGGTGTCCCTGCCGAGCTCGTTCGAACAACACTGCCCGGGTGGGCTGTCGGCACTTGCCGCCAAGGTGAGGTCTCTCAGGACACAAGCACGATCACCTCCCGCCGATGCTACTGATGCTGGTACCAAGGCTATGGCGTCGGTCGTCGTGACCAGTGAGGAGACTTTGGAAAATCGCACAGCAGGGGCGCACAAAAAGCAGAGGAGTGGGAGCGGCAATGCGGCCGGTTCTGCCGACAACCGGGAGACGTTGCGGTTTGGGGATGAGATGCTGGGCACCGCTGCAGCAATCGCCATGTTTGGGTGGCAATCCGCTCCGGCCACGGTGCCGGTAGGCGTGTGTGCTGCTGTGTCTCCGACAGAAGGCTCGTCCAACGGATCGACCGTTGCTGTTGCCAATGGACGTGCTAGAGCGACCGCGAAATCCCCAGCAAGGCTCAGCTGCGCCCTGTGCAAGCGCCGCCTGGTGACCGACAACTTCCTTACATTGGAACCAGGGCCCAGCTCAGGGGTTGGCTGTACCGCCGGCACTGGTGCGGAGGAATCGCCCGGAGCTCTAAGCAGTCCTGGGGGTCGGGGGGGGTCCGGTCGGAGTGGCAAGCGTAGACGCCTGTCGGGAGGTGGGACTCCTTTGAAGCCGATGGATCTGGCCGTGGAACATCGCTCGTTCTGCCCCTGGGCAGTCGTTCACCCGCCCGCGGCAGGTGTGCTCGCTTGCGAATTCTCGTCGGTTTCCTTGGTCATTTTTGACTAACATCATTATGCCTCATTGTTGGGGTATCGAGCGTTTCTCCCGAAAGCCACTACCGTGTGGATACCGAAAGTCTACGGTGTGCTTGCTTTTGTCGTCGACTCTCGCATGGTTTCGACCATTCACGGCTGTTTGAGGCATGAATCCGTTCCGTCTCTTGACAACATGCTTGTACCTGGGCGATCGATTCATTCTTCATGCACGTTGTGGTACGTGTAATGCAGGAGAAGAGGCGATCGAAGGCGCTGTGCCCGGGTGGCGGTTGCCGTTGGAGGCGGTCCTGGGCTGGCAAGACCCATCTAAGCAGCAGCAGGTGCTGTCGACACAGAAGGAGCGCGGCGGTTTGAGTGACGCTGCTAACAGCGAGGTGATGATGTTCGTACGGTGTACCTAGTAAATTGCTTGAGGCGGTTGGTGTTGTGGTCGTCGATGCAGTTTTTTTCGTTGGTGTACCTCGTTGCTCCTGCTTGCTAGGAGGAGAGGAGTATTGTGACGCAGACCTGCCATGACTGTGTTCATAGTGTCTGCTTCGCATGCGGTTTGTTCTAACACTGCTGTGATGTTGGGCGCAACGGTTGAAGGACATGGCATGGTCAGCATGTAGATAGGCATGCTGTTGCGCCACACCCTTGCGCCGAGCTCATTCAGCACCGACCGGATTGGACCATATTTTTTTTTTGTGGTCCCAGTGGGTCGTCCCTTGGGCTGCTGTGAGCCTACTCTGCCCCATGAAATGATTTTTCGAGCTTCTGCATGGTATTCCAGACTTGTGAATTCCGCTTCCCAACTTAGGGAACTCGTGATTGCTTCATATACTCTTGACGAAGTGTGACCACTGTGCCACAATGGTTGTATCTATCGCTGCATACCCCTCCCTCTCTGGCAGGTTGAAGGAGCACTGGAGAAGGTGCAGAAGGTGCTGGGCGTCCTTATGCGATATTGACGCATCTCTTCCTTCTTCACGCTGCAGGTGTAGCGGTCGTGAGCGCCATGAAATTGTTACGGTAGCAGGACGATCCATCCTGTTTGAAGCGTTAGTGTTCTTAAGCGGGGACGATTGACATCTCGCGGCTTGTGGACTCCCTTGCGCTGTCGCTTCCCCACGTGCCTGCTCTGCTGGGGCGACTCCTAAGAGTTTTGTTTGTGTTTCGTACAAACTGCCGCATTGTTGCCACCTTTGCGGCGGTCACCTTTGTGCTTGTCAAGGTCAACCGCCTTGCTGTGCACCGTGCTTAGTGCACCTACAATAGCTAACCTTATTGTAATGGACTAAGCATGCTGTTTTTTTGTGCAACCGGTGTTGCATTGCTGTTGGAACCCCGAGGTCACGAAGAGTACGGTAGACCTCGCGTACCAGGCATTGGACATTCGTGAGGAAGAACACCTACTGTATGCAGCCTAGATGCCGTAGGACGGTACGCTTGAGAGCGCGAGGCAGGACGAAGTGCAGGAGCACTGCCCACTACACGCGGTCACAAACGTAGTGTCTTTGCCCGCCCACCCACCCCTGTTCTTTCGAAGGTGGGAGAACGGAAAATGGCACGAAGTACTTGTGGTTTTCTCTGGTTGGTGTCCAGTATTTCTAGGGTTTGGGGTGAAGTAGGATGTACGAACTTGATCGCGACATAATGTAGCAGTGGTCGGAATTCCTCTCTGCTGGGTGCAGCTGACGTGTGAGCAGAAAGAGAGAGAGGGAGAAAGAGAGAGAGAGAGAGAGAGAGAGAGAGCGAGACAGACAGACAGACTGGCAGACAGACAGAAAGGTTGGAGGCGGAACCAGGCGCGAGGCTTTCGGGTTCCTAGCATTGGTTTCCTCCCTACGCTCTGTATTCATTGCATCCCTGGTGACCTACAAACCGAAATGAGTCTGCGGTTACTCGCTGTTTCACACGTTTTACACATTTCAGAGCTCTGCCATGTTGCCGGTCGAAGTTTTGAAGATTCAGGGAAAAAATGCGCGCACGTATGACCGTACTCATCCCAAATCCCTTCAATCGATTTCAACTACTAATGTTCTCTCTGGCTTGCGTGCATTTGTAGCAACACCTACCACAGACCTTCAGTGAAAAAAGCCTTGCTGTCGTGACAGTGGTCGAGAGAACCTTCTCATGCTTTGGTACATGTAATAGAGAGCCTCACCCACCGATGCACCTGTACGGCGGGTTTTGCGCGTGCGTTGATTATACTTGACAATTCGGTGGGACGGTTCCCGTGGGTGTACGCTTGTTGTGCCGTGCCATTGCGTGAAGCAGCAGCCGGCTTGTGCTACGCTTGGGAGCACCACTCCGCGCAACATGACAATCCGAAGGAATTCTCCACAATGACGTGGGGCCTAGCCCTAACCAACAACTGCCGAAGTCTCGGGAAGTGTGAGGCCTTTACTGAGCATAGGAGAGGGAGAGCGAGTGAGGGCTACACACGCGTATTGTAGTCATTCGGCGTTAGCACCTTCAACATCGAATATCGTTCGAGGTAAAGACGCAACAATACGCTTGTACCTCCGTACCTCACCGTTGTTATAGGGCGAAACGCTCTGCGGGTACTGGTAGAACGTTCACCCGAAGAGAAGGTGCCGCTGGTGGCTCCCCTGACTATCGAAGTTCACTTATCGAAGAGCTCCAACACTCAACGCCGTCCAATCATTCTTCACGTGGACAAATGGGATTTTCGCTCGTTGTCGGGAGTCTACCGTATCAAGTCCTTGCTCGGCATGATGCTATTGACACGTCATCCTGCGGCCCGTAAGGCCAGAAAACACTCCCAAACACATGTAGGTCGCAGTAGATGGGCCAATTCGCCCATATGATGACCATAAATAGACCTACCAGCGCCACCTACCAATTCCATGCGCAAACGGACGTTTGTCGCGCACACACACAGACGGAACGAAAATAGCCGCGCCATCAACAGGCACATGAAACAAGCACATAACTGCAATCAAAAGGACTACCTAAAATGTTCCCCCCCGAACCCGAATACTTTTTACATGCCGTAGCGGCCTCGCGGAGTGGAGAAAAACGAACAAATTTACCTCCCCCGCTCCCGACTTCATCTCAGGGCAAATGGACCGCTCCCCCAGTGCAACCTCATGCGCGCTTCACTGCTGCAGCAATGGTGGAAACAGGCTCGCATTTCGGCATGGGTGGACAAGCTTGCGATTTGACAAAATCTTCGGAGGAACAACATTGGCGCGTAATAAACATCTTGACTAAGCCTCCTGAAAAATGAAAAATCCATGCGCGCCTGAAGCAGTAGCATAACTTCGTCCAAACCCTACCATCGAATGCATCGGTGGTCATGCTTGTACAGTAGTCAAGCAGGGAGCGAGAAAACGTTTTTCTTCACTAACGGATACCCGATTACGCATAACTCGTCCAGCGGAACAGCAACAAAATGTTCGCATGCATAACACCAAAATATTAATATCAATACGTTGGTGAATCCGTGAGGCCTGCCAGGCAGCTGCTGCTGCCCAGTTATCAACACAGACCTCCAACACTAACAAAAACAGCACAAATAAATGCCGACGAAAGAGCGGCGGAAAAGGTTCTGAGTGTCGCTTCAACAGACTGAGGAAAAGGAGCTTTTGTGATTGGTGCAAGCGTTCCGGGCTGGCTTGCATTTTAAAGCCTAGTGCCTTCACACGCCCCCGATCTATGTCATGCCCGACCTCCCGCCTGCGGGGGCCAAACACGACGACCTTCAAAGGCAACGCCGACAGCGGCAGTACCCACTGTTCCGTTAGCACACAGCACACACACGCGATCGTGCCCCAGCAGCCTGTCACACGTGCCGCGAAGACCGAACGTGTCGACGCCCAATGAACATCGCATAAGAACTAGGTCACCCTGTCTATGCTCAGCAGGCCAAGCAATACGTCCGGTGTTGAGCCCAGTACCGGAGACTATGGATGTTGACATACCAAGGCGGTGTTGGTCCAGGTTAGAGCCCGAGACGTTGCGAACAAGGCTACACGGCGCAGTGGTGGAAGCAGTAGAGCCTCCAGTCCGGGCAAAACCGCCTTGCCAACGACGAGGAAGTCTAAACTACTCTGTTTCCGGCGACGTACACCCGCTCGATGTTCCTGTCGTCCCCCATGAAAATGAACTTCTCGAAGGCGGTCTGCAGTCCCTGGCCCAGCTCGGGGAACAAGTCGAACGGCCCGTCGACAGCGGTGTTCGGGACTGTCCCTCCTCCGATGCCGCCGTCTGCGTCTGTATCCTCCCCCGGAGAAGGGTTCACCACCAGAGCGTCGAACTGCGAAAGCCGCGTTGTCCAGAGTCATAAGGCCCATGCAAGACCAAGCCGAACGAACGTAGTAAGGACAGGGGCAAACAATACGGGTGTAAGACAAAAATGCTCCGAAACGCACAAGAAGTGCAGCGTCCAGACAAATGTCGGACGCCGAAAGTAAAGGCACGGAGCTAATACAAATACACACACCGACACCGCAAATCGAACGAGACCGGCCGACAAGCCCGACATACAGAAAGCGTCGGGTGGCATAAAGGCGATCGAACAATCGGTAGCGTTGCTCGCAACAGCATCGAACACACGTACATCAACAACCCACGGAGTTTAACGAAGCGATCATACCATCGAAGGTCACGACCCAATTCGAGCCTCAAGAGGTACTCACAGAACCACGTCCCCCACAATCACAACGGGCTTAGGGTTAAGGTTAGGGTTAGGGTTAGGGTTAGGGTTAGGGTTAGGGTTAGGGTGCATGCGCGAAAGCTCAAACACGGACTTTTTCAAAGACCACAAACATGCCTTGTTCCTCGACACTACGTGCGCGCAAGTCCGTGTCAGCCATCGACACGGATCTGAAAATCTGGGCCGGCAAAACCACAACACGGCTTGTCTGTGGGCGTGTGCGATGGTATTTCTTACCGTAGACTGTAAAAACGATTTTTCCCTCCCCAATGAACTCGTCCCCCCCGGTGTTTACCCATCGGGGTTGGGGTTCCGTCGCTTGGCAACGACGTTGTGAAACAAGCCAATTCACTTCGTGAGCTCGGCAACCAGGTTACCGTTTTGTTTTTTTACCTCTGTTTTTCTTTTGGCGGAAACCATAATGGTGGTCGAGTGGATCATGTTGTGCGGGGTGGAGAACCCTCACTCCGCGCAAGGGGGATGATCGCACCACGTTGTGTTAAAATGGTCAAGCACCCTCGAGGCAGTTACACAGTGCTTACAACTGTCTCTGGAAGTGAAAGCACCAGAAAATAAATTAATTCATACGCAGCTGTCATCCGTACGCAAGGAAGTAAGCACAAGATGCCGAACACCCTTAGCAGGATGCAGCGCACCCTTCATGCGACTCGCCGAATATCTCACGGCGCTTCGCGCTTGGTGATGTGAGAGCCTGGTCCGGTGAGAACCCGGCGTGCTCCGTCCCGGCTTTGTAGGGATGCGAGGTCAATGGTCTAACGACTACGGCATGCACGACTATGAGTACACCCCCCCCGTGGACTAGGCAAACAGTCATCGATACGCAATATGTCAGGCCAGTATTAATAGTGCATAAAGGCACCTGATAGCTTATGATGCATGAGGTATGAGGGCACCTGTTTTCCGGCAACGAAGTTTCCAACCACCTTCTGCAGACCCAGCGCCTCTGCCCCGCCCAAGGTAGCAAGGTGGAACGCCTCCTGGTAGCTGGAAAGTGACAATTATTACGGCATACACCCGACGAAGGCTCTTATCCCGTAGATCGTTGTTTGCACAATATTTACGAAGTTTCCACCACGTTTGGGCAATAAATCAAAACGTGCCTGGCAGGCTAATGCGCCAATTTTAACGGGAGGCAGAACTAGTCATACGGCGAAAGCAAAAACAAACAAAACACGCTCCCATATCACGACGGACTTAACACAGTAATCGCGTGAACTAGGCCAACGACCAATGTTCTCTTCTGGAAAGGCTCTTGTTACATTCCTCATTACCAGGTATTTTCACACTCAACTCCTGACTCCTTTTATAGGGTACGTCACCTTAGCATTGCCAAGGAGTCGATTCAAAGGAAGAGAACCCTCCATTTACATCCATGCTACCGAGATGTCTTCTGTGTATTTTCCCATAGTACACACGCAGCAGTGCACACCTCAAAGGCTTCCATGTGACACCATCTTCATCTGGTTTCATCCCGCAAATGTTTGTTGCGATCATAGTCTGGCGGATGCAGTCCAGCATGGAAGCGCTGTAACCTCCCGCCACATCCGTCCCCAGACCCACCTGCAGTAGCCGAGAACTAAACTTTTCATGCCAACGACGGCTGGTTTCGATGCTGCAAGACAGCACGACACATGGGCTCAACCTTTCCCACACATTTACAAGTCTCGAGCACCCAAAACACGCTGCGCTAGCTACTGGTACCCACCGCGAGGTGTCGCTAGATCGTTGGCACTTTCAAGCTGAGCAAAGAGCTGACTAGTGTCATGAGGCCACACAGTGGTCAGGGCAATCGCGGGCGGCCTACACCCAAAAAGCACGATTTTTCATGGATATGACGCCTTTGATGCTAACTGCTGTGCGTTATAGTGCTGTACAGCTGTGCATGCGTTCGAATACTTGCTATAAGGCATCGGACTTGCACATACATGAAATATTGACAAGGTTTCCATGACACGTTTGACCCGTTACCCAAAAAGTTTACCGTCCATGGTCTGTGCAATCAAACTGCGAAGGAAATACTTGGCCCAAATCGTTGTTTTGCCAGCTATGGTGCATTCCAACATTCCAACGTTTCAATTCAACACCACGGGAAGAAAAAACGGAAACTTCCATGCCGTGAATACCAAAGTACTGCTGCTGCACAGCCAACCCTTGGTCTAGGAATAACTCAGAGAAAGCAACACGACCTCTCTTTGTTGGTTCACATGAAAATTGTGCTTCAGGTAAGAGTACGTATCTCTGCAATGTCTTCAATGTAACACAATCAAGTGCCACCAACCGCCTTGCCGGAGTCCCACCACCCGCCTTGCCGAGGTCTAAGAGATTACTCCCCGCCCCGAACCTTGCTTCGCTGTGCACGGGGGGGGGGGGGGGG
>CACKRE030000730.1:0-17297 GCA_902602495.3 Ectocarpus sp. CCAP 1310/34
GTTAATACACTACACAAACAAGTCCCGATAAGTACGCGGAGTACGGCCGACAAACAACAACCGGCAGCGTGCATATAGTCTATGAGGTATGTGGCTCACCCGAACCTAACTGATGTGGCAGGTTGGGTGTTCTACACCGCAAACCGCTCAGAACGATGTACATTCAAAGCACTTTCAGCAAAAAGCAAAAAAAACAGCAACCTTCCCGCCGCGTGTATAACTCGTTACATCTATCAATATTCCGTCTGAAGACTCCGTGTTTTTTTTGACACGCGTTGTACGATAAACAGGCGGAGTTGATGAAGTTGTACATTTGCACCAGGTAGGTTAATTCCGATACATGCGTCTCCTTTATTATTATTATTTGTTTTTTTTGTTCTTTTCTTGCTGTGGAAACCCGAGTTCGATTCTCGGATTGGAAGCCACTCTTTTTTCCTTCTTTTATTATCTACTTTGTATTTTATTTTCGGCCTTTGTTATTGTTCTTATTAATATCTTATATTTTTTATTTTTTTTGCCTTCCGACAATTGCAGATGTACCTCAAAAAGCTTTCACTTAATGTCTCATACTCTACATGAATATTAAACCAATACGAAGTACAACAACATATGTAGGACTTATTTCTACTGTCATTTACATCGTAAAAGTATCTCCTCTTCAACTTACCAATGACAATCCTGATGGTATCCTATATGCGTTCGTAAGCTTGCTAAAATACTACTGCGTTGATGTCCGCTTGTAAAAGCTGAAATCCAACAAATGCTTTGATCCATGCTACATCTCCNTGTCCTCTTGTAAAAGCTGAAATCCAACAAATGCTTTGATCCATGCTAGCTACATCTACGTGTTGGAAAAGCCCTTTCTTCTCCGTGCATGATAACATCTTACCCTATTCTACGCAAATCTGTCACATCTACTCTCAAACAAGACGCCAACTTCAAACGAAAACGCGTTCTACGATGCGTCTACACTCCATCCCCATATCATTGGCGTTGACTGGTCCGAGGTCGATCTTGTTCGCCTGTTTTCGGCGTCTTGATGCCCGCGCAATGCGAGCTTGTACCTCTGCACTCGCCGAGATATGGCCACCTGTGTAGCCACCGAAACGATCTGAAGAAGTCGTTCCTTGAAGACTCCTTTCAGAGCCATCGTTCCTCCGTCCCTTCCTCCCACGGCATGTGTCGCAAGTTCATCGATGAACTCGTAACCCTCCTCTCCAAGGCGGCCAAAGCTTTCCACGGCTAAGGTGGTAAGTTTAAAGCTGCGTTCGTCAAAGGACACGTGTCCCGGACGAGCGTAGTGCTGACGCTTTCGCGCCTCGGATGCTTGGGCTGCGATTCCATCGCTGGTCGCGCTGCCGTTCCGCAAGTGTACCTGTGCTTGCGGGTCTGCGTGTGTGACATCGAGGAGTATTCCTTTGTTGCGGTACCCCGGAGAAGATGCGTTCGTGAGGGCTCCTGGCCTGATGACGATGTCCATGCTCAGGTTTCTTGCCCCCGTGAACGGTGCCCCGCTTTCAACGTCGTGTTTGACGCCAAGGCCGTTGAGTGCTCGTGCATGTTGACCTGTGCTCCATCCCTTGGACAGGTCCTTGCGTGCACCGTTGTGATGATCTCGCCTTCCCTGCCTCTGTGGCACCTGGGACATCTTTCCGCCAAGTCCTTCAACTCCCAAGGCCCGTCTCGTCGCGTAGACGAATTCGTTCGATGGAATCTCTCGAGCTCGGTCGGTGGGAGCCGCTCTCAGGAACGCGTGCCCCCCTTGCCCTTGCGAGCTTCTCGTTCGTGCGTATGCCATGTTCCTGGCCTCTTGACCTCCGTAGGGGTTGTCCCGCGTGGGTGGTACCGCCTCCTGGGGGAGGTGCTCCAGAGATTCCATGAACTTTTCAAGTTGTATCTTGTTAATCGCCTTGCCCAGTTTGTGCTGGGCTTTCCTCGGCGTAGTAGATTCCCCATCGTGTGCTGCCAGTTCTGCAACGGTGGGCTGACGCCTTCCGGTTTCTCCTGGCGGTTCTAAGGCCCACTCAACCCATGACGGGGGAAGGATCCCCTTCAGAATCTCCACCGATACTCCATGCTCCTGGTTCAGTTCTTTGATAGCGTCCCCCATCCGCTCCACCAACACCTTTCCCGGTATCCGAACTCTCACCGACTCTCCCAATGAACCCCGTAACGCGGCTATAACCGCAGGAAGGGTGCCAACTAGGTTGCCCAGAGAAGAGAGAACCTTCGCATAACGGCTGCTGGTAATCCTAGTCCTCCGGCTCCTGTCGACAGGCGCGCCTGGGNCCATCGGTTGGGGCCCCACGACGTTTGCCGGGCTCTCGGTCGCAGGGACGCGGCATCGCAATGACTATGCCGGCTTGGCTGGTCGCACGGGGACTCGGCGGTACCAGCACCAATTGCCAGTTCGGTGGGCTGCAGCGGCACGCCGTATCCGCGTCAAGCGGAAGCGTGAGGAGCGGCAGCGGGCGGCGAGATGGCGAGGCGGGGGCGAACNTTGCCTCTAGGACCCACATCACCATATTGTCCAGGCGTTCACAAGCCCTGGTGGTGTCTCCCAACGTTTGCCGGGCTCTCGGTCGCAGGGACGCGGCATCGCAATGACTATGCCGGCTTGGCTGGTCGCACGGGGACTCGGCGGTACCAGCACCAATTGCCAGTTCGGTGGGCTGCAGCGGCACGCCGTATCCGCGTCAAGCGGAAGCGTGAGGAGCGGCAGCGGGCGGCGAGATGGCGAGGCGGGGGCGAACAGCCCCTCCTGTTTGCGGGGCTTGGTTGTGGCACCCGCCGAGAGGTCTTTACCTCCAAGCTCTCAATCGGCGGGGAGGGGCCTGCATCGGACTGTCCCGGCGTGGCAGCTTGCCGGACGTGCAAACAACGGAAGCTGCGCTACCGAGAGGTCTTTGCCTCAGGGCTCTCAGTCGGCAGGGCGGGGCCTGCATCGGACTGTTCCAGCGTGGCAGCTTGCCACGCGAGAGGACGACGGATGTCGAGCACTTTGCCGGGTGGGGGGGTTGCAACAGGAGTCGGCATTAGAGACGGCCGATAGAGCCGGAAACGTCCGCAGGGGCACAGCAGGGGAAGACACAGGGGCTTCTACGCGACAGTTGGCCAGCGGACCACACATGTCGAGCGCATCCCCGCCGCGCATGACAGGATCAAGCCGACGACGCTCAGGGTCCTCCGGGTCCGCGTCCTCGCGGCCCCGGTCGCGACCCCGACATCTCTCGCCTTCACCTCGACGCGCTGAGGGTACAGCCGAGCTGTCAGGTATCCTCCGGAGGAGGAGGAGGTCAGCGTCGCTCGATGGGGGTGTTCCGGACCGACCTCAGCAGCGGCCTCGAGTGTCCTTATCTCCGAGCACGCGTATTTCGCCGCAGCGGCCTCGACACCGAATTGTTTTGGGTCGCCGAAACGCTTCTCATCGGCCGGCGGGCGGTGAGGCGAGGGAGAACCAACGAGGGGTTCTCGCTGGCATCTTGCGGTTCGTGAGGTCGCCATTCCAGCAGATGGTACTCGCGAGGACTGGCCAGCGTGGGCAGGATTCACACACGGATCGTTCCAGTGACTGGGGAAGGCGGCGCGACCCCGTATTCTATTCCTTTTTTTCCTTCACTTGTTAGGTATTGAATGACATATATGTACTTCGAAGTATTTTTTTCTTTTGTACTGTTATCGGTTTCTCCCTCCTTCTTCGGTGTTACTTTTGATCGGTCTCAAGTTCAAGGGATGTCCAGTGGGTAACCGGTTGCTGTACGCGTATCCCGTGGCTGGTTACTGCCCTGACCTTACGATAATCCCTCCGTTTATGTCCTTTGTCCGTCGTCACTTCTCCCTCCACTTGGCGAACGTTGCAAATGCTACCCGACCAGGATGAGATCATTAAGCTGACACCTACTGCGCTACACAAATTTTCACTAACCGATTCTTAGACTTAATAGTTTTGCACATTTGTCATCTGCGTCCTTGCAGCAACATGTTACCTTTATTTCTTTAATTTACAAGCAGCACGTCTGAATGTTGTCGCCACACAATTCTCGCTCATAGGCCAAAATTGCCAAGTAAGACCTTTCGTTTTTGTCCTCACTCTCTCCCGTACCTGTTCTACCTTTTGCTTCCGGTTCTGCCTTTTTCGAGCCCTGTGGCCCTGAGCCGGTTGCGTTTTGTGCGCCGATCGCAATGTGCTAACCTTCCTTTCCGCTGTTCTCTGCGCCGCTCGGCGCTCTGCTGCCTTCCTTTTGCTCCTTGGATTGCCTCCTGTATTTGGCTCTGACCAGGTGGCGCCTTTTGCGTCGGTCGCTTTGTGTTGACTTCCCCTCGGACCCGGTTGCACCTTTCGCTGCAAGCTGCGGTTACAGTTTCTGCGCCTTTCGCGGCATGTTGACTTTCCTTCTGTGCTCTTTGTCCCTCTTCAAGCGTTTTCTGAAGTACGCTGGGTGCGTACGGGGCAACTCGTACGCCGCGCACAGGGCGTTGTTGTTCATCTTGTAACTCATTTTAACGTTTGCCTCCCTTTTATCCCTCCATTTTCTCGGCTGTTGTTAGCTGTGCGCCTGGTATGTGCGCCCCGCCGCGCGTTGTTGTGCGGTTTTGCGATGCACTTGGTGAGTGCGTCCGTCCTTCTAGGCCCTATATATCATTTTTTATTCTTATTTATTTGTCTCCCTTTATCTAGTCACAGTGAGCGCGTGTTATCTGTACGCCGTCGCTACCGGTTGTGCGCGGTTGCGCTTTGTGAATCCGGTGCGCCTTGCATCGGCCGGGGCGCTGCCGAGCGTACGAACGTCGCTGCTGTGCGTCTGCCAGCTGGACAGAGTATTTCGACCTCGGTCCAAGATAGATCCGAGATCATCATTCAGCTTCCTCCCGGGGCTGGTTGTAGTGCGTTCCCAAGGCTTTGAAGTGCGTGATTCGGAGTCGGACTCCTCACCCACGACCGGTCGAAAGCGCAGAAGCCCCTTCTCGCGCGCGGGTCGAGAGAAGGAGAAAAGTCGAAGGGTGGGAGCGGGCGAAGGAGGTGATTCCATGGACGACGAAGGGGGAGAAGGGGGGAAGAGAGAGGAGAGGCAAGCGACGACAGAAGCGACGACAACGACGAGAGCTGGTATCAAGGAGACGATTGAGCTCTGTACTTACTTTAGACGGAAATACAGGCGGTGGTAGTACCTTCTCCAGGCAAGCGTCGGTGGTTTTTCAATCAGTGTCTCGCAACGAACTCGTGTACTGTAACAGCATGGAAAAGGCCCTAATCTTCATACCATTTGCATTGAATACGCAAACAAACGGGATATGAACTTCGTTCGAGAGGGGGCAGTACTTCTAACATGCCGCGAAGGTGATCCCCACGACCCGAAAACATTACACGGGATAGAATGTTTTCGGACTTCTGGCAGACAAACGTATGCGTTGTTCATCCTCACAAGAAAGGACCATCCTCAATACAGATGATCATCTGTTTACCAAGGAGGATCTTCTCCAGGGGCTCCGCGATGCAGAGACATCGAAAGGGGTTTCGCAGCCCCAGGGGGGGGGGGGGGGGGGGNCGTGGTGCGATCATCCCCCTTGCGCAGAGTGAGGATTCTCCACCCCGCACAATATGATCTACTCGACCGCCATTCATTATGGTTACCGCCAAAAAAAAACCGGAGGTAAAAAAAAACACGGTAACCTGGTTGCCGAGTTCACGAAGTGAATTGGCTTGTTTTACGACGTCGTTGCCAAGCGAACCCAATCCCGATGGCAAACACCGGGGGGGCGGCTTGTTTTACAACGTCGTTGCCAAGTGACGAAAACCCAACCCCGATGGCGAACACCGGGGGAAGGAAAAAAAACAGAGAAAACGATAGCGAGACAGAGTGGAGAGATGTTTGGGGCCTGGCATCAATTGACGACAGCGGTTCGGCTACTGTCACAATGAGCAATCCTTGTGTCTCGCACCTACACAGCTGGCACCCTCGAAGTGGCACCTGGGATTCAAGCTCTATGCGTTGAGATATCTACCAACAACAAAGTGCCATATCGAGGCGTGTGGTGTGGCCCTATTGTTTGGTGATGGTTCGCAAGGCGTTCTGATTTTTGGCGAAACGTGTCCCCGGGCAGCAATTAAAAAAAATATCCCGTCACAACGACACTGTTAGCTGAAATCTGTCCACAAAAAATGGGGAGCCCGTGGTCTCAAAATCCGGCACATGCGACGCCGCCGGGGAACAAAACAAAAATAGGGTGTGTGTGTGTTTGACAAACCACTCGGAAAAAGAAAACAAAATGATAAAAAGAAAACAACAGGTACGCACCGACCGTTCGAGAAACGAGCCCTCCGAAACCGATCAAAATATAGCAAAAACAAAAATACAGGAGGACGCTTCCCACACCTGCCTAAAGATAAAATCAAAGGGTGACGTACCAGCACCAGGGCATGGGAGTAACGGAGCAAACAGGACAAAGAGGCGGCAGATGGGCAGACAGCCAGATGTACGAAAACAAAAGCAACAGCAAAAGCGAGATCAAGGTACCCAACACAACAGAGTACGCAGGGAGGACATGAAAAATAGAAACACAGCACAGATGTACGGGCCTGTCTTACAGGAATCGGAAAAATCTGTTTCCAGAAAATCAAAAATCAAAATTGGGCTCTGATTGGTCCAGAGGCCCGGAAGCCGGTAAACGGCGATTTTGAATTACCGAAAAATCTGAACATCGCGGCGAAAGTCCCCAGGGACTTGTTTTGTCCGTGTCCAGAAAATTTCTTTTGGAGTCTCAACGCATGGAAGGCTTCGGCAACGCTCCACCTACTTAGCTGGCAACCACACAGCGCTAGTTGCTCTCTCTGCGACTGTTGTCGAGACACACACGATCACATACGGCGAGCACGCGTAGTATGGCAGATGACATGCTAAAGACGGCCAGGGCCGAAAATTGCGCAACGGGAAGGGGCCAGCGCGTCGGCCGGCTTTCTGGAGCCCAGACGGGGGCGAGGCTGCTGCCGCCCGCAGAAGGCGAGGCAGCTGCTGAGAACGGCAGCAAGCGGAGCGCTGGTGTCGAGGACGTTGACCGCTTCAACGCGGGGTTAGCGCGAGCCGCTCAATATCCGTCGGAGGCTGGTTGTGATGATGATTAACATGGGGAAGATTCAGACAGCTCTCCTGTTGATGTGGACGACCAACGGCAGCAGCAGGCAGTCGGTTTGTCTTGGGCTACCCGCAGCCTGATGAGCGGGCGCGCTTTGTCTCAGGCTTTCATGGCTTGTGGGAACGATCGACAACCTACGTGGCAGCACCCTTCTGCGGTCGGCGAAGAAGGTGGCAACACTGAGGTAAGCTGTTGTTGCAAAGCTTGTTATTGTTTTTTCTGGCATCGGTCCACGAGGTGGTTCTTCAGAGCTACCAGTACCGCATTAGTAGAGTACAGAGCATGACATAGACTATGCATTGTCCGTCTACACGGCAGCAGCAGCAGCAGCAGCAGCAGCAGCAAGCAGCACTCCATTCGAGAATGATTGCTCTAGTGCATATTCCCCATGTACAGTACGTGGACACGTTCCGTGACGCGATAAAAAAAACCATGATCAATACATCATGCGACACGGTATTTTTTGCCCTCTATCGTCCACGGCCACGAGACTCCGCCTGTACCCACAACCAGTTTCCACATGGCGCATCGTTGGAAGTCGACCTCTCGTAGGAAAGTCAATCAATATGCGCGTCGACTCTTAGGAAGGATGGGAACAAAACAGGATATCGCTGTCCTCCAAACGCTTCTGGTGTTGCTCATGGCGCGGCTGCTGCTGCCGCGGGAGTTTTGATGTTGCTTGCGTCGGTGGTGGTGATGGTGGCGGGAGCATCGTGTTTTATTTCGCATGAGTGATGGACATGATGAAATCGACCATCTGTTGTTTTCGAACGGTTGGCAAGCACACGGTGAGTGAAGCGGTGTTCTAGTTTTCATTCTGCAGGTGGCAGCGTTGTCGTGCCGTGGCTACACAGGATGCAGGACGTCTTCGTACGTGGTCGGTCTGCTCTGCTCGTCTTGGGATATCTGTGCGTGCATCAACAGTCAAAGGTAGAAATTTGGCGAGGTGTGAGGTCGATGTAACCATCACTGTAGACGGGTTGCCTTTATATTCCCGTGATGAACTTCGTTCGTTGTGTGTGTGTGTTTCTTTTTCTGTTGGGTTTAAGCTGTGGGCCCTCGCGGCCTCAACCTACAGTATGATCGTGGGGTGCGCTTCTCGCCCCAGTTTTTGTTGGGTGAAACACGTTTTTTTTCCCTTCCTGCCTTGCGCCATTGTGTTTATGTCGTTCCCTTTTTCCGTTGACGCCCCAACACAAGTACCACGTGGAATGCAGAAAATATTGTTAGCGACATCAGATTTCACCACTCAAGACTCACGGCTTTGTTCCCGTCCCATTTCCGACGAACGTGGACCGTTTCTTCGCTCTCCGTGGCACATCAGAAATTCAAGCAGAACGAGCAAAGAAGTGGTGGGGCCGGTGCGGACGCAACTCAGGACGGGGGATTCGTCAACGCCGGTCATCCGTTCCAGTTTATGCGGGGCTCTTTACCGACAATGCTCTGGGAGGACGGTATCGAGCTCTCCGGCGGAGGCGACGACGAGACATACCGCCCCGGCGATATCGTCCTCCCCGATGGACACCCAGGCTCAGGCAGCAGCGTTCCGGGTGGACCCGGGGTCCGAGGAAGAGGTGAGGCGACACCCGCCCGTTCCTCTGGCAACAACAACTCTCGGAAGCAAAAGAAACCCAAGACGGGTTCCGATGACAGGGCGGAGCTGGTAGCCGACACGAAGCAAGTGATCGCCTTGTGGCGCAAAGTAGCGGAGCAGGAAGTACGGGGAGACGAACCTGCTTTCGGTGATATAGAGAAGGACCGAGCGAAGGACCTTGCCATGGAGGGATTCATCGACGATGATCAGAGGCTCCAAGTGAAAGGTCGATTCTGCATCATCGAACTTTTGCGGGAGAAATACGNACCCAAGACGGGTTCCGATGACAGGGCGGAGCTGGTAGCCGACACGAAGCAAGTGATCGCCTTGTGGCGCAAAGTAGCGGAGCAGGAAGTACGGGGAGACGAACCTGCTTTCGGTGATATAGAGAAGGACCGAGCGAAGGACCTTGCCATGGAGGGATTCATCGACGATGTTCAGAGGCTCCAAGCAAAGGTCGATTCTGCATCATCGGACTTTTTGCGGGAGAAATATCAGAAATTGTTGGATGCCGCTGAAGCGCGAGTGGCACGGGCTGAGCAGAGCAGCGACGAGGCGGCTATGGCATCATCGAGCGCCGCAGCCGCGCCCCCACCGTTATCGAGTCCTGCTGCGCCATCTACGCCTGCAGCGGTCGAAGGAGGAACGGTCCATGTGATGTAGGATCTCCATGGGCTTCCGGGGCGCACGCCCGTGGATGATTTGCCGGCGATGGCACGGGCCTTGGCGCGTACAGGCGACGGGGGTGAGTACTGGTTGCGCGGGCGAGAGGCGAGGATGGATGGTGGGGGGGATACAGTCTTTGGTGGGAGCACCCTGACTGGAAACCTGCGGGCGATTGCGCGGGTGCTGCTGTAACAGTCCACACGGGGGCGCAGGGGCTGTGGGGCGTGTGTGTTTCGGAGTGAGCGGCAACAGCAGGACAAGAACAAAACGTGAGCGCACATGTTGAATGCTCCCCGAGCCGTGAGGGATGCTGTGTTTTTGAAGTTTCAAACGTGGGGGGAGTTCTTGATCTGTGTTCTACGCAAAGGCGTCCCCCGGCATGGGGATTGCGCGGGGGTAAACCGTTCAGTAAACGCAACACCACGCGCCAACCCCAGTTACTTTTCATTATCTACTCATTTTCTGTTTGTGGAGAGGGATGTACCAGAGCAAGAAATCTTGGGGGGCAATACCTGCCCGGATATGGCGAAGAGTCACTTCGCTTGGAAGTTGCTCCGTAGCTACTAGATACAGTAATTTGTTCCCAGTTAAATAGTTGTTCCCCGGGGGAACAAAGGACTTGGCTTTTCCGACCAATTTTTTTTTATATGTCTGGGGTGGGTGGAAACTACTGCTGTACGTGGGCACGAAAAAAGAGGCCTTTTTGTGACTGCTGTTGACCTCGCCAAGTGTTGAACAACCCACATGGCTCGTCGGACAACCACACATGATTTTGTTCAGATTGATTTCATAAGGCCCGCGTACTCCTGTCAACCATGGCATTGGGAGGTGATGCATGTTGTTTTTATGAGTTTGAGGTGCAACGATTCTTGACGCGGCAAGCGACGAGACTCCTTCCCCCTTTTGGCGAGGATATCGCACACGTGATGAAATATTCGGAGTGTTTCCGGAAATATTGTAACTCCCTCCGACCCCTTCAGATTTGGCTAAACAGCAAGAAGTGGAGCTACAGCATTATGACGGGGCATTGCGATGCTTTCACGCACGTCCGGTTTTCCCTCGAAGGAGGACATTTGTTTGGTTGTTCTCATGTTTGGTTCAAGGTTCTGCGGATCCTCATATCTATTCCAGACGTCCAACACCGTGACATGTTGTTTTAGAATGACGGATGCGTCAAAATGACAGCAAATATATTGTCACCGAGACCTTGCTTGTGCTCTGCTGGGTGGAAAGGTCCTGTGAGAGGCTGTTCTTAGCGTGTGTGTGTGTGTGTTTTTTTTTGTACGGACACCGGAGAGATTTGATGTCCGAGAATAGCATGGAAGTGGGACAGTGCGGCTCTGTTGGAGGTTGCCCTGTTTGTTGGGGAAGCAGCTTTTTCCGTGGGATTGCTTGTACCGTTGTCTAAGCCGATTCTGATCGCCCAGTACTGCTGTACGAGGAATGCACCAGGGCAACGGCAAGAGTGGCGTGGTTACACAGATGCAACCACATGGGGGCGTGCGCGAGGACCGAACCCCCCACCGGGAGAGCTTCAGAGCTTGTCGCTCACGCTCGTAAATCACCAATAGTGCTTTTACGGTCGTCCTCAAACGTTCTCTCGTAGGCAACATCATCCTCAATAAAACAAGCGCCAGCTAGTTCAATGGCACGTTGGCCCCGACCCACAGTTTCACAATCACGTATACTTCCCAAAAGGCAGTTTCAATCAGAAGCGAACCTTGGCGAGGAAACAGTCTACGGTGACAGCTATGTAGTCCCATGCCGAACGCCCAAAGGCACTACAATAATGGGCCGCGAATACGACGTAGACCGCTTCGACAAAAAACACCTTCGATGGCGGGAGGACGTGTTAGTCGGATCCTAACCCAGCACGTAGAAAAAAAAAGAAACGCAAGATGAAGAAACGCCCACCAAACAATGCCGCCTTAAAACCACAGGGTAAAACACACATGCACAACACAACTCAACACAACACAACACAACACAACACAACACAACACACACACACACACACACACCACCGCACATGACCCTCACTCAGATCCCCGTGATACACACACCCCACGTCGGCCGCCGGTCCCGACCCCGCTCTTGCCCCCCACTCCCGCTCTCGCCCTCGACCTCCCCTCCCTGCCAAGTTTAAGGTTCCGACAGCACTCTAACTTGCACGGTTGTGGCTCCTGGCGATGTTGTGCTCTGGCCTAATCAAGCCGGCCACCTCCAGCTCCTTGCGGATGGCCTCCCTCGGCTTCGACGCCTTAGCCTGGTCCTTCACCGGGCGCCCAGTACGCACTGGAACGGTCTCGAAGTAGTCGCTGCTGATGAGGCCGTCGTCGTCAAAAGCGACCTAGGGCGGAGGAATCGCAGACCCCGTGTTCTCCGTGGGGACGTCCACCTTTCGATCCTGACAGAAGTTATGCAGGCGAACGACGGCGTTCACCACGTGCTCGAACTTCTCGATGCGAACCTCCATGGGGCGCCAGAGGATGCCCCATCTCCTGACCTGTAGGCCGTCATTGCAAACCAAGACCAAAGGGGAAAAACGTACCATCTTGGCAAACTCAGAGCCCAAACTCAAAATTCAGGCGGCCTGCCTCCTTGTCCCTCCCTTCCGGTTCAACTATCCCAGCAGCAATGCACGTGTGCACCTGTCCTACTTGGTTTCAGTCTCTCCCTAGCTGCCTAGCGCCGCGCGTAGGAAGGAGGGTCGAACACAAAACAACATGCACACAAGGGGTATAACAAAAAATACGCTACATGTAGTACTGCTGTAGGGTCCATATGCACTTCACCGGTTGCTCCATGAATATGCGTTGCCCACATCAAAATGAAAAGATGTGGCACGGATGCGCCGCGCTCTGTGACAACATCGCACCAGACATCACGTACTCCCCCATCGCGAGGATCTTTACCACGAGTTGCCTCTAACATCAGGACGCCAACTCACCCAATTGCATGCGCGGACTCACCTACAACTTTTGCCATGCCCACAACGCTCACCAGAATGCCGTAGGTCTGCTCGATTGCCATCCGGTACTGAGACACGTAGTTGTTGCACGCGTCTTGGCTTGCGGAGAGGCTCGTCCCCGGGAACGGAACGACGACGCGCTCGGACGCCCCATAGGCGGCGTCGCCCACGACAACGCCTTTCCTGTGCCCGTTGTAATACAAGTTGGGCTCTGCGACCTCCTTCGCGCTCGGCTTGATCATCCGGACAAACAAGCCATCCATGGCTCCCACGCACTTCCGGACGACATCCATACGAGCTGCGTTTGCGGAAAAGCTCGGCGGCTCTGGCTGCCTTTTCACCCTCTGGCCACTTGCAGTTCAACTCCGGACAGGCATTCAGGGCGTTGATCACGGTCGACGTTACGTGGTATGCCGTACTCCTCGCGATGACATGGCCGTCCATGCACTCGTAGATGGACCCCCCCGCGAGCCATCTCAACGTCATCGCGATCTGGTACTCCACCGGGATGGCGCCGATGCGCAGCAGCCCCATCTTCTCGTTCTTATGCAGGGCAGGTCGCAGGTGATCTATTAGAACCCTGAAGTCATCGTACTCCATGCGAAAGCGCACCGAGAACGTGTGGTCTTGCAGCAGCGGCTTGATGTGCGTCTCGAAAGGCCGCCTCTCTCGCGCGACCAGGGTGCTGCGGTTCCTCTTCGTCGGAGCATCGAGCGCTGAGAGGTTGCCCAAAATGGCCAGTGCATCCAAAAGGCTCGACACCCTTTTCGTGACAGAGGCCAGGCTATGGGCACGCTTGGCGCTCCTAGTTGAACTGACAGCCATGGCAGGTGGCTCAGCTTGACACGTGCCGTGGGGGACCGCTGTGGTGGTGGTTTGGTAGCGGCAATGCGCTGCAAAACCAGGCACTCTGTCTGGCTTTTGCCAACGGCTGGGGGGCACATGCAGCGCGAGTGACGATCTGCTGCTGTCGTCGATGTTGTTGTAATACAGAACCGGCCCGCACTTAAGAACCTCTTATTTGGAGCGAGGCTCGCTTCTTGTTGGCTGCCCCAAGCCGAGCACAAGTTCTTATTTGCCAGGTTCTTATTTCGTCGTCCAGTTGTCTCCAGAAACGGTGTTCTTGTTCTTATTTCATCATCGATTGCTCAATTGGTGCACTACTCAACTGCACTCGACGCAGAGTTTCATACCCGCAAACACCCCCCCATGGGGCAACTGTCAACCGTCTTGGTCCACAAGAGTGACGTTGGGGGTGCGTACCCTTCCCGCCCTACTGACGCTCTCAAGCAAAACCCATGAGCCTACCGCTGCGTCCGGATCTCCGCTGTACTTGTCTAAGGGCAGCTTCATATTGCGCGTACTGTGGTCTACTTCCAGCTGCACACAGTAGTCGTACAGGTGGCGCTGCGGAGATTGCTGAATGATCAACCCACCGAACCACCCCATGCCCAGCCGAACAAGCACTCCACGTTGCAAAAGCAATCTGTCAAGAGCAGCGGGGGTAGATTCTTGAAGGCGAAAGCCCGCCGGGATCTCCATTCCCTGCGTCTCGTCCTCCGGGTCGTCTGGGTCCATGCTGTCGTCCTCGTCCAAAAGAGCTAGCTCGTCGGTCTGGGATTGAGACATGTCTGCGACGAAGGGTACCGTGAAACACGAGAAGGAACGTACGGGTGTCATCGCCGTTACTCAACTGAAGTGAACACACCATTTGTTCGTAGACGTGACGCGGAAACAGAATATCAGCAATATCCCAAACAGCACAAGAAAAGATGAACAAAAAGGACAATGAATTAACTGTAGTCTATGTAGTGCCAATCAAACTTACTGTCGTCGTCTTCATCGCTGTATCCAGCGCCCTCCATGCCCTCCCCGCTGTTGGCACCGTTGCGCTCATCCCCGACGACCGGCTCGCGCCTTCCGGCGCCCTCCTCCTCCCGCCCCTCGGGCCCATCGCTGCCGTCCTCCGAACCTCCTTCGTTCTCGCTGGAGTCTTCATCGTTTGCGAAGGTGTACGGCTGGTCCAAACCCTCCAAGGTGATTCGATCATCGCCTGAGCCGTCCACGGTCATCGCCATCCCGCACTTTTCGAAAAGGCGGTGTCGGTACCCCTGATTGCTGTTGAGTTTTGCCATGGCCGCTCCCGTCCATTGAGTGATCAGTACGCGCCGGTCAGATGCTGTCAGCGACGCGGTTTCCCACCTCTCGATGTTGTCCGACTGATCGAGCCACTTGTCCATCTCGTTACCAACTTCCACCTTGAGAAATCGTCCGGCTCCTGCATCAACTGGCTGCACCTCGTCCGTGCACTCCGCAGGGCCAAGCCAGGCGATAGTGTTGCACTGCTTCGCAAGATACCCCTTGAACTCGTCCGTGGTCTGCGCGTGCAAGTTGTCCATTATCAGAATGGACCTCGCCTTGGGGAGCTCACCCCGCCCGCGGATCAGGCCTTCGCGGTACGACCTCTTGGCCCACTCCATGCAGAACTTTTGGTCCGCCCACGCATTCTCCTGGAAAAACACGTCCACGTCCTTGTGGTACGCGGCTTTCTCCACCGGCGAAATCCGCTTCCCCTGGCCTCGGAAAATCACCGAAATCCGCATAGTCTTCTCACCCGGACCAAAGATGACTTGCATGGTGCACTGCCTTTTCTCTAGGCCAGCAAAGGGCTGCGAGATGGCTACACGCAACGCGCCTGTCTTCTCCCACGTGCTGATCAGCCCGTTCACGAATGGCAAAGGCACTTGATCCACATTCCAACGCTCCCAGAGCTGGAACTGACCGTACTTGGGATCTCTGGACTCTCCCTCCGCGACCGTCGACATCGCCGACACGTCCGATGCCTCGGGTGCCCTGTACCGTACCGGCTCTTGCAGGAGCTTGCGAAACCGCCGGTGGAAGCGCTGGATCTTTGGTAGGCGCTCTTCAACAGACTTGTTCTTGAGGTTGCTCCTGCGCCGTTTGGACAGCTTATGCCTCTTTGCCCATTTTCGTGCCCACCTGAAGGACGCGCTGAACGCCGCCGCCCGTTGGTCCTCAGGGTGATTCTCTTGCACGAGCTTCCGGAACGTGACCGTCAGCCACAGGGTCGACACCTTCAGCTTCCTCCTCCGCCGCGCCAAGAACATATTGTACAGCTTCTTCTCTTCCTCAGGAAACCACCGCTTTGGCTGCTGTTTGGCAAGGAGGGTCTTCTTCACGTCATCTGCTGCCGATTGGACTATATTGGCCTCGTCCTGAGCCCACTTCACGATCAGGCTGTAGTTAACCTTGAGACGGTCCTCTAAGTACTGGAGAGGCGTGAGCTGCTCCTCCTTGAAGAGGTCTGCGGCGTCTTCCTGGAGGAGGCGCAGCTGGGTCACAACATGGGCTTTGAACCTGAAATCGTATCGCTTGCGCTTCACAGCTCCACGAGTCTCCTTGACTTTGCGGTCCGTAAAGCCGTCGCTTTCCAAGTCGAGATCGCGGAAGCGCTTCCGTTGGAGGACGAACGAAGCCGCCCCCGTCGCACCATCGACCTTCACGTGCCAACAACGTCCAGGCCCGGCTTCTCCCCACGGCTGAACATACCCTTTGGGAGTCTTCCCTAGCATCCGCTGCAGCCGCAAGCCGTTGGACATGTTTGCATTGCTGTGCTGTGTTTTCACGTGGATCCCAAGTCCTTGCTCGTTCACGAAGGTCATGGGACAGTGAGGGCACGGTATGCGCCGCTCCGGGGCCGGAGGTGGGAAGTTGATACCGGACACATGCTCTGTGACACCACCGCGAGTCCGCTCAATCTGCACGGCGCGGTAGGAGAAGGGCGGAATTGAGGTGCAGGTGATTCAACGAGCTGTGGACCTGAAATTGCGTGGATGTCGATGGCAAAATATATCTATCTATGCAGATGGGGCAAGGGATGATTACATGACCGTCTCTCGTGTGTTTGTATCACGGTGCAGCAAAAAAAAAATACAAAATACGGTTGGGACGGCGCTCGTGTACGCGTTCTTTTTCGCCATTGTGTCTACTGTACCGTCCTTGCCTTCCTCAAGAACTTGAGGCAAACGGAGAATGTTTGAAAAAGTTGTACACATACATGTACGCCATGCTGAAAGTCAGTCGTTTACACCAACCTGTGACAGAGTAGTTTTTCTCTCGTCTTTTTCATTTCATCACCACCGCGTTTTTTTTTAAACAACAGCAGCAGCAGTAGCACTCCTGCTGTATTTACACTACATACAGCTGCTGGACCGCCGTACGACTGCTGTATATATGTACATCATCACAGCAACAGAGTTCGTCAGATGACTGAACTCACCGGTTTTCCGCTGCCACGAGCGAACGCGTTGATGATGTTGCCACCTAGAACACCTTGGGCAGCTCGATCCCTGGCTTGCTTCCCCCGATCTGCGACCTTTCTCTTCCCGGCAGCCGCAGCAGTAGCAGGCGGTGGGTGCGAAGACGGTGCACCTCGCGCGCCGCCCGCATCTTGTGGCGTTAAAAACGACGGACGGGTGCTGCTGGTAATACTTTGGGCCTCTCCATCAATCTGCGTGATCCACTCTTCTTCGTTGAAGACACCCGTCTGCTTCAGCCCCCATGCGTTCTCGATTGCGTCCCATCGCTCCTTCGCAACGGAGTTGCCCGCCTTCACATGTGCCTTTATCGTCTCGAAGTGACGGTCAAGAATCAGTCCTCGTTGTTTCAACTCCGAGAGTTTGCCAAGGTCCTTCAACAACCCATGGGATAAGGGGTTGGACAGGGACATGATCCCCCTGCACGGCAGGCAACTCGTGGCACGCTGCACCACGTTGCGTGGTAAATTAAAAAAACTCGCTGGCACAGGGGCACGACGAGTATGTACACCAGACCCCCCACCTCAAAAACAAATCTAAAAAGGGATAGTCTAGGTAGGTACCAACTACCAAACCTGGGAACGCCTCCCCCCCCCCC
>CACKRE030000731.1:397-13778 GCA_902602495.3 Ectocarpus sp. CCAP 1310/34
TATTTCAAGCCCAGCCGAAGCCAGGATGTCTTGTTATGCTGCATCTCCCAATTTGATAATCGTACACTGCCATGACTCATAGCACAGGGACATTGGTCAGCCTGTTAGCTGGTCGATGCTCATGATAAAAGGACACAGCGAGACACGCACACAAACACCAAACATATCACACAGCCTACATCTGGCAGACAGTGCCTTCGACCCTTCGACGGCGGTGGTATCTCCTTCTCTCACGGAATCACAAATCTTTGTTTGGACAACGAGTGGGTACAACCTGGATTTCCTGCTACATCTATCGGCGTACATCTATACACAGTGCAGTACTACCGCGGCGGCTGCGAATACTGGATTCCTGGACGTGTTCACCTGAAGGAAAGCCAAGAGAACCTGCGAGCAGGACTTGGCTCCCTAGTGACTTCCTAGTGACTTCCTAGGTTCGGACGAGGGATGTGTGGAGCTATGGCAGTGTATTGTGTTGCTATTTTGTCTGAGAGTGTACGATTATCAAATTGGGAGATGCAGGATACATACCACGATATCCTGGCTTCGGCTGTGCTTGAATTAACCCTTTTGCTGTCCTCCGCTCTTTGCATCAGTGGCCTCCTAGGTTCGGGCGAGGGCATGTGTGGAGCTATGGCAGTGTATGAGTTGCTATTTTGTTTGAGTCATCTAGCTGCTGACACGATGGCTGTTGGAAATTGGGAGATGCAGCATACCACGATATCCTGGCCTCGGCTGGCCTTGAAATAGACTAGTCTAGTCTAAAACCCTTTTGCTGTCCTCCACTCTTTGCATCAGGTGCTTCCTAGATTCGGGCGAGGGCATGTGTGGAGCTGTGGCAGTTTATGTGTTGCTATTCTATTTGAGTCATCTAGCTGCTGACACGATGCCTACTGTTGGAGCGCGCACGAGGTCCCGGCAAAAATTGAATCGATAGTCTAGACTACCCGCTTGTGGTGGCTGAAACGGCTGAAAACATGTTCAATAACCGTTTTTGAGGGCACGATCGGTTTAGCGGGAAACCGGGGTGCACCCGTGTCACGAGATTTTATAACCGCTATTCAGGGCTTCCCGCTAAACAGGGAACCGCTAAACCGGGCCCACGACTGTACATGAAAGGTATTTGTCAAGAGCATCGATTTCTGTGACGATGATGTTCATTCAATGTGTGTAAAGGACCGTTTTAAACGGACCGACTTTTTTGTCAAAATTTTCGACAGTTGTCTTTCAAAAACTTGGAACCTGTGTGCAGTCATTTTAAACGTGTGACGTAGACTTGTGCAACTTGTGTCAAAAAAAATGACGCCGTCCGTGAGTTGTAGCGCTCACTTCGAGACAACACAGACGACACAACACAAACCGCGGAAAACACGACATCATGGACACCGACATGGATATCACGACCACCCAGCGTGGCCGGCAGACCAAAACCCCGGCGAAATTCCAGCAGACGGGCTCTCTCGGTGCCGCCGTAGGCGGTGGAGGCTTGCTCTCCAGCAAGATAGTGCTGCTGCCTGGCATCTCGGGGAACACTCATGTTACCACGGGAGGCGCTGCCGCCACCAACACTCCGCCGGCGAGGGGTGGCAACCACTGCTCCTACCCCCCCGGGAAAAGGAAAAAACAAAGCGGCGGACGCGAAGCAACAACTGCAAGCCATCATGGCGGACCGCCGTTTTTTTTTTTTGTATTGCGCGTGCCCGTGGGCGAGGAGAGCCGCTCGAATCTGTAGGCGCGCCGCGCTTTCTACGGTCGGCCATGACCCACACACAACCCTAGCTGACTTTCTACGGTGAGGGGCACTCGTGGTGCAGACGCAGCAGCCCTCGCGTGCCTCTGCAAGGGTACTTTGGAAAGTGCTCCAAATACTTTGAGAGGGTTGTCAAAAAGTTGGAACGAAGTGGAGCAAAGTTTTCGCGCCCAACTTCGTTCCAAATATTTTGAAAAAATATGGACAAACGCCTCCATACAGGTTCCATTTTTTTGACACTTTCAAACATTTTGACAAAAAGTCGGTCAGTTTAAAACGGCCCTAAGTCTAGACTATGAGTGAGCGGGCCGGTACTACTGGACTGGAGGTGCGGGTTCGAGACAGGACGCTAGACGACCCATGTAATGACTTGTGACTTCCGTGGCTCGAGGAGCGGAGATTCCACCCGCACTCATTCCCGTGATATGCGTGAACCAGCATAGTGTGTCAAAAGGGAAGCGTCAAAATGCGCGCCACGGCCATCTACCTTTTGTTTGTTTGAATGAGACACAACGATTCCATCTCCATCTGTGCACAATAGACTATTAGCAATAGAGTCACGGAATCAGCGAAACTGGACATGTTTTTTTGTTTTCTTTTCGCTCACAGCTTGCTTTCCCGGGGAAGACCCCAGCAGCGAATATATTAAAGCAGTATAGTCTATCAATGAATAATCCTGCAAAGTTTTCGAGCGAGGGCGGGAGGAGTGTTCTGCGCAACATGAACACAGAGCGTACCGTCTCAGAGTTGTTCCCTGCGGGTAAAGCCGAACACTAATCAGCAATAACAGCGTGCATACCTACTTAAACGGACAATTCGGAGGGCAGGCCCAAGGACGAACAAATCGCCACCTCTAAAGGGTACACTCGTAGCCTTGACGGCACGGTCGAGGACCCAACGCGGACGCCAATACACTTCTGTCGAAAAGGTCACTTGCAATATCTACAGGTTTGATGTTGAATGAACTCCAACAAGTCGACATTTACTAGTGGCTAGGAGACAGAGAAGGTAACCTCGGGCTCACGGCCAAACACCTCGCCACCATCACATGCTACAGCAAGAGGCGCCGAAGCAGCGTCAACAGCGACAACACCGTCCAGTTTGGAACTCTCATCGAAGTTTGACATTGGGGTGGCCTCCCAGACAGGTGGAACCATACAACGAGCCCTCCCTTTCAAATCGCCTTGACCCTCCTGAGAACGTTCGGCGGTCGAGACCGCGTCGATTGGAAGCGGGCTCGCAGAACCATCACCAGCAATACGCCTTTCCCTTCCTTCGTCACTACACGACAACGAGGAAACCTCAACACCACCTCCATCATCTACCCCTTGGCCTACTAGACACGATGGCGGCCAAGAATCGACCCTCCCGAGAGAATCGGCCGACACAATCGCTTTGCTGCCCCTCCCCGTCTCCTTGCCCCCCTCTGTGCCGGGTGCCACTTTACCCGTGCTCTCGACAACACCATCCCCTTGGGGCGGCTGCACTGGATCCATATCGCCCGCAGAGGCAGCGACGCTCTTGTACCCAGATGCTGCAGGTACGTCGGCGGTAAAAGATCGACTCTGGGAGTCGGCGAAGGCAACGGTGGGAGCAATCACGCCCATCGCGCCTCCCGAGCGCGAGCGACCCCCGCCGTTATCGTCGGCAGGAGGAGGAGGCACGGGCACCGAAGCAGCGCGGCAAACGCGGGCACCACCAAAAGCACAAGGTCTAGTATCGCCGCCGGGGTCACCGGCACCACCAACGCCAGCGGAGGGGGCAGCAACGTGATCCGAATATTCGGACACGGCGCCGCCGTTGACTCCGCTCCGGGACGGGCGCCAGCGGCGCAGCAGCAGGGCCGTGTTCGCCGACCGCAGATCAGCGGTGCTGCTGCCTGCCGCCGAGGTCGCGGGGCGGGCCTGGGCGTTGCTGCTGCCGCTGCTGCTCCACATCCGGCGGGCGGTGGCCCCTCCCCCCGGGGCCGACGTCGGAGAACCTGTCGAGGCTAACTTCGCAGCCGCCGCTGCCGCTGCCTGCACAACGGAGAGTAACAATTCATCGGGAGGTAAGGTGCGGCCACCTGGTGTCTGGGGCCGCGGGTGGTGGGGTGGGTGGGAGGTGCTCCGGCCATGAAATGGCAAGAAAACTGCTTCGCCATACCTCCTAACCCTAACCCTGACCTTAGCCAAAAGAGCGTCAGGCCGAAAGTACCATAAACATCATCTCGTTCGGGCCCTTCGCCGGTGGAGCTTATCTTGGCATTTGGGGCAGCGAAGGATATCATGGAAATGTGGATGTTCAGGCATTGATTCCACAATTTCCAAAAATAAAGGGGACGCATCCATCGATGGTGAAACCACCAAGACAATGGAAGCCTCGGGGAGTTCGTGGGGGACGGGGTTGAGGAACGTGGCCCAAACACACGGCACCTCGGACGAGGCCAAAACGGACGTGCGACATAATTCACAAACGAAGGCGAGGGAAATTCAAAAGGACGGGGACCACAACGAAAACACCGACCCCTCTCGAGCGACCACTTTTGCCGGGCGGACCGCGGGCTGATTGTGTATCATCCTTTTGCGTTCGGAGGGCATGGGAACGCACCTCCGCTGCCTTGAGCCTCTCCACGAGCCTAGCGTTCGACGAAATCAGCGCTTCGTGGGCGCTGAGCAGCATCGACCGCATTTCTGCAGCGAACTCCTGCCGAAGAAGTTCGATAAGCGACAGCTTCAAAGAGCGACAGCTTCAAAGAGCGACAGCTTCAAAGAGCGACAAGTTCAAAGAGCAGCACACCACAAAGTGATGAAATATAGAATCTCACAACAGCGACAAAAGCGAGCGAGCGAAAAGAGATGACGGATACTGCTGCGTGTTTGACAGGCCCTCTTCGGAAGGGTAGCGTACGGAATCACGTTACAACAGCAGTTAACTTGTTTGATTAAGCAAGGGAAACCGACAGAAAATGGAAGAAGGTCTTTGAGCCCCCGCAGCATTGGAGTCACAAACCAAGAGGGACACTCGAAGAAACGCTTCTCGGATCTTCGCCGGCAAAGCAAAAATCTTGTGAGTCGAACTGTCCTGAAACCCATGTCCTCAGAGGAGGCATGCGGAGAATGTATACGGCAACTCTTCTTCCTCCCTCCACACACTGACGACGCGCGCTGCAACACGGAGACGACCACTCCAGAAGCATCAACCCAATGCCAGCCGTTCTGAGGGCAATCCCAGGTTGGGAAACCTGAGATGAGTGTAAACGTGGTGGGTACTTTTGTCGCTGGGCGAACCGACATCGCAAAAAAAACGGTCTGTTTGAAAACGGTGAACCTGCCGATAGAAGAAAATTCAAACCCAAAGCCGTCAAGTGGCGAGAAATACCGCGGAACGTTGACAGCACTTTCGAATAATTCTGAACACATGCACACGCCCATCTCTGCTTCGTCACGCCAGTCACATGATTTTCCAACCAAAACGAAAATACACAGAAAAAGCCTCAACAAAGCCGGGAACGCCTGTGTACCTTGGACCCCTCGTGTAGCCTCTGGTCGAACTCCCTCTCCCTCGCGGCCCACCTCGCATCGAAATCCCTCTCTCGCGCGCACCACTTTGCCTCGAACTCCCTCTCCCTCGCCCACCACCACTCTGCCATGTCACCGTGCGCCGGGAACCACATCCCCCCCGCGTCTGCCGCCGCTGCCGCTGCCACCTCACCCTCTGCAAGCGCCCGGCCCCCAGCCGCCGTGATCGCCGATTCCTCCTCTCCGCGACGCACACGGGCGAACGCCGGGCGCCCCGTCGAGGGTGCAACTAGGACGGCCGCCACCGGGGAAGCCGACCGGGCGGCGGGGGTAACGTCGTCGCCGCACTTCGTGTCCGTCGGCCCTTTCGGGCCACCGCAGCCGCTTCCGCCGCCCCCCCGGCTCTCGTCAGCGCTCCCGGCACAGTCTCCATGTCCGCACCCGGCGGTCCTCCCTTTACTCCCGGGGCAACAAGGGAGGTCACGTGCCGTGCGGGCTGGCGTCGTCGTCGTCGTCGGGGTGAGTGGTGACCTCGGAGCGGCGTCCTCGACCGCGCCATCGCCGTCGCCAACACTGATCGCCAAGCTGCGGCGGCCGCCATCCACGGCGACGCCGTCGGCGGCGGCGGGGGCCGGGCCGGCACCCGCATAGAGGAGGCCAAGCCTTTGGGAGCTCCGACGAAACGCCTCCACGGCGCGCGCTGCTGCCGACCCGCTCGCCGCTGTCGCGTACTTCTTGCTGCTTGTGGTGGTGGTCGTGGCGGTGGCCTTGGAATCGCGGGCGGAGGAAGAGGAGGGGGAAGTGGGCCGCGGCGGCGGCGGTGGGGCCAACGGCGTGCCGACGCGTGTGAGCGACTCTCTGGTGGTACCTAGCTCGCGCCAGAGGGCGGCGAGGTCGTCGTCACCGTCGCCACCGCCGCCACCACCACCGCTGCCGCTGCTTGGCTGCTCTACCGCTGTTGCTGCTGCTGGTGTCCACGGAGCGGCCACTCCGGCGACGTGCGGCGGCTCCTGGCGACGAGGATGACGATGCCCGTCATCATCAGCGCAAGCCCTCCCGCCCAAACGACCCCCGCCAGCATGAGGCATCCGCGTTTTGCCGCCCAGATCCTCTACAACAACGGCTTCCTCGCCCGCGTCGCCGCCGCCGCAAACGGTTTCGACAAGGTCGACGCCATCTTCGAGATGAAGAGAGACCAAATCGCCCCCGGCTAAGCTGCTGTTGCTGCTTCTGCTGCTGCTGCGGCCCTTGCCGGCGCCTTGGGCGCCGGAGAGGTCGCGCTTTCTCCTGGCCCAGTCAACTACGATCCCAGCCGGGTGTTCGGAAAGGGAACGCCCCTTCTCCCTTCGACAGTCAGCGCGGCCCCCGCCACCCGCCGCTATTTCTACGACGTGAAGTTCGCGGGAGTCCCCCCACCGCCGCCCCCTTCCAGGAGCGCCACAACCGCTCTCTCGGGGCTCGGCCGCACCGCTACTGCCACCCACCGAACGTCCCCACCCGTTGTCTCCACGTTTCGAGGAATCATCGTCACAACTCGGTGTTTGAGAGGATATATTAGGTCTTCCCACGACGGGTACGGCGACTCGCCCCTCTGGGCGAAGCCCGGCAGACGAAAATTGCGCCGCCGTAGCCGGTGCAGGGAGGCAAAGCCCCCCACTTCCCGCCTCCGCGACGTCGTCCTTTCGATTGCGTCGGGACAGCCGCGCCACGCCCGCCTCCGGTGAAAAGCTCTGGTTGTTGTTGCTGTTGCCAGATCTTCGTGCGCTCATGGTTGTTGTTGTTGTTGTTCTGAGACCGTCTCCTTCTTCTCGTCGCTCTGCGCTCGCCAAGCCTTCGGGCTCCCCCGTTTTCGAGCGAGGACTTCGGGCGGATGTGGCGGGCCTTGCGGGAAACCGAGCGGAACCTCGCTGCTGCCGCTGCTGCTGCTGCTGCTGCCGCTGCTGCTGCTGTTGCTGTTGCTGCTGCCAATGCTGGTGCTGGTGATTGTGCTGGTGCTGGCACTGCTGCCCCCGCCGCGGTCGGTGAGGCAGCCGCTCGTCTTCCCTCACCCCCCGACCGTCAAGGGTGACAAGCTGCGGCAACACCGCGACGACATCGGCCCGGGGGCTGCCGCTGCCTCTGTCGCCGCTTCTCCCCCCGCCGTGCCTGCGCGAGGCAGTCTCCATGACCGGGTTACGGCGAAGGTCGAGATTCCGAAGGTCTCCAAGGCAAGACAGTCGCCCGACCTCGTCGATGCTTTCCACGCGGTTCTCACGCAGAACCAAGGTTCCAAGCGACACCAGGTGCTCGATGCCCTGGCCAAACGCGAGAAGGGGGCGGGGGTGGCTCAGAGTGTTGCTGGTTGGGGGAGTGTGTCATCAGCTAAGGTAGTGCGGCCAAGTTCGTGGCTTTCCTCATTGCCGGAGAGGGGAGGGCTTACTCCGTTATTCCATTCGAGCACACATGAACAGTGTAGGGCAGACTTGAAGTTATGAGAGAGGGCCGGCGATGATGGCTCCGGGGGGGTGGAGATGTATGCAATGGGTCTGTAGAGACCTTCCTCGTTGTGAGCGGAAGGGAAAAGGGCAAGAGCATTTAGCGCTTTCTTGAGCATAGATCAGTCTAGAAGCTAATGGTGAACATCTCATCTCTTAGGAATACTTCTGGGGCCGCGCACGATGACTAGAGACAAACGCTGAACGCGACTTTGCGATCAGAAGCCGCACAGCCTCGAAGCTGAAGGTCTCGCAATTATTGCTGCAACCACCCAAACCGCAAAAGCGACTGCTTGTTGTGGCACCACCTTAAGCGTTTCCCGAAACATGCCAAAACACACGTCTTGATCGGATGTTCAAGCTATCGTGAAGGCGGCTAAATTCCCTGTGCTACGCGATTGAATCATGGGGCCGACGGCTTCGCTATGGCGTGCGCGGACGCTCTTGGTTCACCGGGGTCGTCGCCGGCGCGACCGTAGCTGCGCTGCCCCCCGCGCGCCGGGGAAGCCGGCGCAGCCGCGGGGGCGGTGGCATGCGGCTTGTCCCGCGCCAGACAGGGGGGCGCTTCGCAACGTGGTTTACGCGTCGGGTGTGTCTGTGTCAGCCACTCATTGTCGGCCAACACTCACCAGCAACGACGAGAGAATGTTCCGAGCGAGGTTGAGATACACCAGTCTCCGCAGGCCGCCGAGAGAGCCGCGCAGGGAGCGTATGCCCTCCCCCTCGAGGCTGAGGCTCTCCACTTCGGCTAGGCTCCAGCCTGACCCCCGCACCACCTGCCACATCAGCACCAGCAAGTTAATGTGTGCAGCGAAGCCTTACTCGCGCATGGTAGCTTGTGCCTACAACCCGTACGCTCCCAACATCAACAAGCGTGAGCGAGAAAAACAGCTGTTCCTCAGATGTATTCCATTCTTCAGCATGTCCCAACGCTTCGAACCGATACCATGCACACGTTCGCGTGCTATCAAAACTGCTGTAGCATGTCATCACCCCCCTGGAACCCCCCCGGTGTTTGCCATCGGGGTTGTGTTTTCGTCGCTGGGCAACGACGTTGTAAAACAAGCCAATTCACTTCGCGAACTCGGCAACAAGGTTACCGGGTTTTTTTTTTACCTCCGGTTATTTTTATGGCGGTAATCATAATGGTGGTCGAGTAGATCATGTTGTGCGGGGTCGAGAACCCTCGCTCCGCGCAAGGGGGATGATCGCACCACGTTGTGTTAAAATGGTCAAGCACCCTCGAGGCAGTTACACAGTGCTTACAACTGCCTCTGGAAGTGAAAGCACCAGAAAATAAATTAAGTCATACGCAGCTGTCATCCGTACGCAAGGAAGTGAGCACAAGATGCCGAAGATCCTTAGCAGCATGCAGCGCACCCTTCATGCGACTCGCCGAATATCTCACGGCGCTTCGCGCTTGGTGATGTGAGAGCCTGGTCCGGTGAGAACCCGGCGTGCTCCGTCCCGGCTTTGTAGGGATGCGAGGTCAATGGTCTAACGACTACGGCATGCACGACTATGAGTACACCCCCCCCCTGGAATATATTAAGCTTCACAAGGTTTCTCTCGTAAACGACGCGTTTACACTCTAGAATAATCGCCCGCGGGGCGCCGCGGGAGCTCGTGCTTCGGCGTGCTTGCCGCTGTTGTTGTAGCAGCCCCTTCTGTAGAGCCGCCCCGCCTGCGAGCATAGTATTGCTCGACCTCGACGGCTAGTGTAGACTATACTTCGAATTTCTCAGGGGGGTTGTACATGTACCCACCGGGGGGCAACACGTTACATCTCGAAAATCTGAACATGTCCAGTGCGTTGCACCGCGTTTGATGCAGAACCGAAGTACTGCACAAAGCAGCGTGTACCCGCAACTAGGTGCTACTGCCGTAGATGCATACCTTTTCCAGGAATGCCCGGGTGAGGTCGCTTGGCATGTTCTTGTCTTGGGCGCTTCCTGTCAACCTCGAGTCGCGAAGGGCCACAAGGGTCAGCAGATTGTTCAGCTACTGTACCTGCAACAAGATGCAGGGGGCGGGAGAAACCAAAGGGTCTGGTAGAAGTCAGGCTCCCCGGCAGGGAGGTACTCTAATGTTCTGCATGCCTCAGCGGCTAGATCATTGACTACGAGTTCTCGAGAGGACGAAGCATTGTTCCCACAGGATCGATCACCGATGGCCATTCGTTTCTTCCTACTTTGCCAAGGGTGGCTCAAATATGTCGTCCTTAGTCTATCTATCCTATCCACATCACTTCCCGCCATTTCAAACAACTTCCCATGCCGTAGTACAGCTACCGTCTTCTCCTGGCTATTTCATGCCTCAAACATTCCCCTACATCTTCCTTCTACATTTCCCAGCTCAGTCATGTACACTTTTCGCACCTTGTACAACGGACAGTCCGCAACTACATGAACCCGGTCCTTGCACTCGGAGCCGCAATCACATTTGAACTTGTCGTCTTCATCGTCTACCTTCCCAAATCTTCGTCTAGATTCTCGAAGGCCAATGTCCCCGGTCCTGAATTCGACCTTCAGCTGCATCCATGAATGTAGGTACTCCTTGAGCCCCATTCCTTCGTTCAATATTCCGTACACGTCTAGATCTCCCTTATCCGTGGTTTCTTTGGTAGATAGATAATGTTCGTTCTCGGCAGAAACAACAGATACCTGTCCTTGGACCCCTCTTCGACCTTCCGTTTCCAGTATATTACCTCCGTCAACTTCGACCTCCTTCCATACGTCGTCTACAAACATGACCCACTCGGTGGGTTGTCTATCCCTCTGCATGACCACTTCACCTTCCAAGGTATTTTTCGTCAACCTCTCCTATGTCGCACTTACATGCAATTTTGGGATCTGTGTGCTCTCTCTATCTAGGGCAATTGACAAAATGGGGTATACCCCGCGTGTTTGGGCACAAAATGGTGTTACGAAGTACGTTTTTTCGGCGTGGGGCGGAACGCCTGACGCCGGGTAGACGCCTTTAAACCGCCTTCTAGCGCTTTAACCCCATGCGCCAGGTCCTTAGAAAGGACACCCATATATATTCTTTCCTTTTCACCCACAGGAACACGGTCAACTAGGGCCTGGAAGAGGGGAGCTTGTCGGAGGACCCCATTTTGTTGAAACCGCGGGGTACACCCCCCTTCCTGCTAAAAGTTATATCTAGTACCCCATTTTGTTCACAAACGTACCCCGTTATGTGCAAGGCATACCCCTTTTTGTTCAGTGGCGACGCTCCTGCGGACTGTCAAAATGGCAACCAACAACCAACCGCAGACTACCGTAAGTGTGGCGACAGAAGATGTTGGGGTATGGTGTTTTGCGGTGGAACACGCAGGTTTCGCGGTCTGCGGATCGGCAAGAAGGCAGAAGATGTTGGGGTATGGTGTTTTGCGGTGGAACACGCAGGTTTCGCGGTCTGCGGATCGGCAAGAAGGCAGAAGATGTTGGGGTATGGTGTTTTGCGGTGGAACACGCAGGTTTCGCGGTCTGCGGACCGGCAAGAAGGCAGAAGATGTTGGGGTATGGTGTTTTGCGGTGGAACACGCAGGTTTCGCGGTCTGCGGACCGGCAAGAAGGCAGAAGATGTTGGGGTATGGTGTTTTGCGGTGGAACACGCAGGTTTCGCGGTCTGCGGACCGGCAAGAAGGCAGAAGATGTTGGGGTATGGTGTTTTGCGGTGGAACACGCAGGTTTCGCGGTCTGCGGACCGGCAAGAAGGCAGAAGATGTTGGGGTATGGTGGTCTGCCGTGCAACATACAGGCTTTGTGGTCTGCGGCGAGGCAGAGAGACAGAAGATACAGTGATTTGGTGGTCTGCGGTTGGTTGTTGGTTGCCATTTTGGCAGTCCGCAGGAGCGTCACCACTGAACAAAAAGGGGTATGCCTTGAACTTTGTGGGGTACGTTTGTGAACAACATGGGGTACTAGATAAACACTTGGAAGGCTGAGGGGTGTTCACCACGGCTTCGTGAACAAAATGGCGTCCTCCGACAAGTTCTCCTCTTCCAGGCCCTAGTTAACGCTTTTCCTGTGGGTGAAAAGAAAAAACAAGTTGGGTGTCCTTTTTTAAGGACCTGACGCATGGGGTTGAAGCGCTGGAAGGCGGTCAAAAGGCGCCTACCCGACGTCAGGCGTTGCGCCCAACACCGAAAAAAAGTACTTCGTATACCCTATTTTGTGACCAAACACGAGGAATGCCCCATCAATTGCCCCCGATCTACCAGGATGTTGCCGAGAACCGAGTAGCCTTCCAAACTGCCCTTGCCTGGTGAGCTCCTTGCGAACTGCCCTTTGCCTGGTGAAGTCCGGCTTATCGCAACCCCTCCTACCGTTTGACGCCATCAGCTCGTTACTTGCCAACAACTCAAGCATTTTCACTCCGTGGCCATTTACGTTGTCTTCTCCGTGCTGCCCGATCGCCTGTCACCTACTGGAAGCTTTCCCTACTCTGGAGTTAAAATCGCCCACCATGGCAACCTCTCCCTTCCTTCTGAACGTTTGAACATATTCCCCCATTGTCCAAATCCCCCCTTTGCCTTGTTTGCGACTTTCTTCGACGACCGTGGTACGTGTACGTTCCCTAGAAACAAATCTTTCTCACCCCGCGCCCCAGGTATCTTAAGCCATATGCTTTCCTCGGACTCCGTATATCCCACAACTTCCACCACATCAAACAAGTGGTCCTTGACCACGAAACCGACTCCCACCTGTTCTGCGGATCTATGCCCTTTCTTGCCTTCCCCACCCACCCTTATTTCCCGAGCTTGCTTTCGATGTCTCCATCCTTCAATTCCCACGTCTCCTGGACCCCCATCCATCTAGATCGCTTTGTTCTACTTGGTCCACTATTTCCAACCGTTTGCGCTCACTCCTTGCGAATCCACACACGTACCCCGATTCCCACTCGCAGCTTGTGCGTTCCCCTACTGGATATATTGTGCACTATTTCTCGACTTCTGCTTCTTTCTCGGCGTTCTCCTGAGCTGCCTGCTCGCCTCCCCCCCCCAGTCCCTTCTTTGCCTCCATCGACCTCGCCCCTTGTCTCTTTACCTTATCTAATTCTATCGTGTTCGCGATGAAAACCCTCCACTCAACTTCCTTACGTAGTTCGACAGTTTTTTTAAATAAACACCCATGAACTCTTTGCTGTCTCCCCTGGTAAATTCCACCTGGAAATGTTCATGCTCTCTGCCTACTTCTCCCCTTGCTAGGCAACGCAGTCCCTCCCTGCCGCAGCAGTTCTTGAATTCTATCCTCATCATGCCCCTTGAGATCCCAAACAGTAGCAATTCCAACCTTTCTCACACAGCTTCTGCATCCAACATTTCGGTTTCTTCACCATCCTCATGATCTCTACGCCAACTAGGCCGTGGCCACTTTTTTGTGTGCTTTCAGGAAGGTATACGGATACTCGGCCTTCCCAATCCAGTGTCCGGTGGGGGTTGCGGTTCCTTTCAATTCTTTTGCCGGCTCACCGGCGCTAAATAGCGCCTCCCACACGGGCTCGTAGTCTAGATCCAAGCCCACACCTCCTGGCACAAAAACCCCAGTCTTGTGCCAGGCAGTCTTGTGCCGGGCGCTCTGGATACTAAACACCCAGACGTCCCCCGACCACCCAATTAGTGATCTCGCGCGGAGGGGAGGGGGGGGGGGGGG
>CACKRE030000732.1:328-24180 GCA_902602495.3 Ectocarpus sp. CCAP 1310/34
AAGAGCGGGCACCAGGCACAGGCGGGGGTGGACCAAGCGGACGGGTCCTCTTCTCCGGCGGGGAGGACCCACAAAGCGAGGCAGGAGCGGGCAAAGTCGCAACGCTCCGTGATCCGGAGGGCGGCCTAAGGGTGGCGGCTCCGGCGGGGTCAATGTCAGCAGAGGCAAATTCGGCTATTAGAGACCCGTTCGTTAGGATAGGTCATGCCTGCAACAGACGGATGTTTGTTCATTGACGCAGGGCGCTCTTGACTACTCCCCCTTGACAAAGGAGCCGAACCTTCCACAGAATGGTGGGCACTACCATCCGATCCCGATGGCAGTGGTGCAGTCAGCACGTGGTGGGCAGCAGAAGAAGACGCATTCGTATCAGGTGCTGTCACACGGGGGCAGCGGACGGTCGAAGACAACGAAAGCTGCGAAAGAGAAGGGGGATCGACGGGGTTGCCGACGAGTGTAGCAGGAGGCTCGTGTGCGATCCGAGAAGAGGCCCGGCCGACAACACCAGGAGAGTCTTGACGAACAGTAGAAGACGAGGCTCTTGTTCCTTCTGTGACCCGAGACGACGAGGTGAGCAGGGATGGACCGCTCGACGTCTTACCTCCCTGTCGCCCACACCACAAAGGTACTACCGAAATGGGTCTGTCATGTTCATTACCAGCAGGCGATGAGGCGGACGACGAGGAGGCGAGCCGAAAAACTAGATGTGATTGAGAAGCGTGGGGAGTATCCAAAGAAATAGGTTGTACACGAAGATCTTGGGAGACTCCAATAGGGTGCACGGTGGTTGCTGTTGACGGTAGTACCGGCTGAACTCCGCCATCGGCTTGTCATGTCTTACCCCTCCGGTCCCTTTTTGTCGAAGTGGAAGCGTCCGACGAGTGCTCTGTGTGTGAGGACTGTTTCGTGTCCGATGTGTCAGATGAGCGGCGGGCGCGTCATAAGGGGTGATTTCGATGTGGCCTACAGGGCCGTCTACGAGGTCATGCGCTTTTTCCACCGACCCCAAAGGGTGGGATCTTTTTCCATACAGAACTTGATGTCATTGTTCAGCAAGCCGGTGGCGTTCACGACACCACGATTACAGGATTTGAAGGAGTGGTCTTCTCCTAAGCAGTTGAGGCACTTGCCCTTGTACAGTCGAAGCGCGATGCGGCGCTCTTCAGCCGAGACCAAGGGTGTGAACAATGGCGGATCATTCTTGGTTAGAGCCATCTCACTAGCGACGTTGTACACCTCTTGGAAGTGTCCTTGCAACGGCCAGTCACTGTAGTGCAACAGAAAAGGGTCCCGATCATCATTAGGTAGAGGGTCAACACTCATCACGGCGGCCGAAGAACCTTGGCTCCACGAAGGGGTCACCGTCGAACGCAACGCCGAAGAAGCTACAGCACGCGAAACAGCAGACGAACTCCTAGCATTCGTGGAAGATACCGAAAAGAAATCATCTCCATGCACCGCCGGCGTGTGCGCGAACGCACGCTTGTCCAACACATCCCACATATCATCCAGACACGAAGCATGTCGCCCAAAAGGGGCTCCCATCGAGAGCTGCTCATCTTTGTACACCTGCCCAGACACTACCGGAAGCTGCTTCAACATGGAGTCTCGAACAGCTATCTGCACTTGCACATCCGAAGGCTTGAACGCGTGGTGGGACGGTCTTGCCGGGAAGATAGCAAAGGCGGAGGAACCAGAACAGGCGAGGCGCGAGGACCCGGAGCGCTTGGCGGAACGTGAGGCTGCTCTGGCTGCTGCGGCGAGGAAGTAGGAGGAGGAGCGTGAGGCTGTTCGGGCTGCTGCTGCGAGGAAGCAGGCGGAGGAACATGAGGCTGCTCGGGCTGCTGCTTTTGCGAAGGTATAACGATTCAGGTAAGAGTCAATCGACGGATACCCTGCGAATCGGGTCCTCCTTACAACTCTCCACCCACAGAATTTACCCTCAACTGGGAACCTCTTGTGGCCAGGATGGGTAATTCGATGGAGTGTCACAAGGTTCTTTGTAGGATCGACTCCAAGCGGTGTTCTCAGGACTGACACACATTGCGTCCATGGGAAAATGTCCAAGTCAGGAGAAAGAGTGTGCACCCAAGGAGATTCTCACCAGTACCCTGCCGCTGACGCCATTTGCGAAGTGAAGCCGTGGGCGGTAGCTTGCTCCCAGAGATAGATGAAGGTTCTGTCGTTGACACGCTTGTCCACGACCACCTTGAGATGGGAAAGTTGCTTGTTATTGCTGAGCGACGATCAGCAAGGGTCTGAGATGAAGTGGGGATCCAACTTCATCTCAGGGGGTACACGGAGTAGACAATTCTAAGGGGAGAGGGGTCAGAAGGGTATACCTCCTGACCGACCCGCATCCTATCAACATTAAGATGTACCCTATTCATGCTAGCAGCCACACTCCTGAACAACTACGTTCGATAGAAAGCCACGACAGCCACTCAAAATCAGTGTGCTTCTCTACTTTCTCCACTAGATTACGAAATGGTCAGTCGTTGGTGTCCGTCGGATATTTGCTCTCTGTGTATCACGCGCCCGGCTTAAACTTGTCGTCATTGGCAACCAACAACCTGACCAGTGGGCGCTTCGACCTGCCGTTGACTGTATGGTCCATGTATTCAAGAACCGTGTTATTAGTGGGCCCTCTTTTCTTCGCTCGTTCGTAGGCTTGCCCAATGGCATCCGCGAGCGCCCGTACCCCGGTACAGTCCGTGTCCTTTGGCCCTTTCTGTTGTGTTAAGAGAGAGAGAGAGAGAGAGAGAGAGAGAGAGAGAGAGAGAGAGAGAGAGAGAGAGAGAGAGAGANGAGAGAGAGAGAGAGAGAGAGAGAGAGAGAGAGAGAGTGGGTTTTAAAATCCACATTCCCGTTTCGCTCACTACAAGACACACCTCCATGTTTCTCCACGACTTGTGACCGAAATCTCGCTACCCACGCTCACCGTTGTGTACGTGATGGGCTCGCCAAGTCCCCGTCCACTTCCGGGTGAAGGGCCGTTCTTCCCCGTCCGAACAGCCTATGAAAACTGAGCAAGAATATGAGAGGGAGCTCAAAATCCAAGCAGCAGTTATATTCACCACAGAGACCCACCTCTATGCCATCCTATCAATGTCAACACTTGTCAACATCTTACTCGCGCTCACCTGCTTATCCCCTCCATCCTTCCCCACCCATGGAGCTTCAAAACAGCTCCCGGTGACAGCAGGGTCAATTGTTGTAGGGACCACAAGAGCTTATAGTGCGGCCGCCTTGCGCTCGAAGTCCAGACGCTTGAAGTTCATCTCTGCTATCCTCATCATCTTTGCGGCATGGGCCTCCTCTGCGTCGATGGGGTCCAAGGAGGCGCCGCAGGACGCGCTCATCGAAGACGTGGGAGGTACCCCATCGTCCCCCGCCCCCGCCCCAATGTCCATCGGTGCTGGCGCTGTCCGGACAGGGCCACAATGACCGAAATCGGTGACAACCTTCTCCGGTACCTTACTTAGGCGGTTCCAGTGCGCACACCTGCTTTACTCTCCTCGCGGAGTCTGGCTCTCCCCACAGCCCACCCGCGGTCGGAAAATCCGGTTTCCCCTCCCGACGACGCTATTCCACAGACATTCGTCTGAGTCCTCCCTCGAAATCTATTTTCACTTTGGCGGTCGCTGCCTGCGCGATGATGTGGTGCTGGCTGCTAATATTGTTTGCGCCGTTAAAGTTCTGGAACAGAAAAAGAAAAAAAGAGTTTGTCGTAGTGAAGACGAAGTGCGAGGATATAATCTCAATGTATCTGATATTTCATACACGCCAGCACCCGAAAGACTCGTGGTGGCATCGCCATGTGTATCACCACAGCTCGTGACAGTTACAACACTTTCGCAACACGACACTACACTTACACTTCGGCCAGTCCGTTGCTCCCTGCATAGCTCTTCCACGGCCGAGTGATCTGTCGTCGCCCCCACCCTGAGAAGGTCCTCGGCGGCTACCGTATCTTGCACACTCCGCAGCGCTTAAACGTCCGCGTTGTCCACCCCGAAGTACGCCCGCGCACACTCTTCGAAAATTTGGTCGTACACGAAATTTGAGAGTATCTTTCCATCTGGCCCCAGGGGACCGACATGTTCGTCTACAAGTTCTACGTAAATGTCGATCCATTTGGTACTCTGTTGGCCCCGCAAGCGTGAGCGCCACACCATAAATCAAACACGTCTCCAATAGCGCCAGACCGGCACTAATGAGGGATTGGGCAGTCCTCAATAGTGCCGCTTTGGCACTATTCGCAATAGTGCCGGGTGCCCGGTTTAGTGCCGGAAAACGTTCTTCGCACGTACCGGCACTATACAGGTCCCTCGACTGTAGTTGTTGTTGTTGTTTCTCACATTAGCTCTATAGTCCACAAAAAGTGGGGAGCCCGTGGTCTCAAAACCCGGCACATACGACGCCGCGGGGAAACAAAACAAAAATAGGGTACAAACCACTCGGAAGAAGAAAACAAAATGATAAATTTAGAAAGAAAATAACAGGTATCGCACCGACCGTTCGAGGAAAGAGCCCTCGGAAACCGATCAAAATGAAACAAAAACAAAAATCAAGGAGGACGCTTCCCACACCCGCCGAAAGAAAAAATCAAAGGGTAACGTACCAGCACCAGGCACTACGCACCAGGGCATGGGAGTAACGGAGCAAACAGGACAAAGTGTAGGCTACCGTCCACTGTGCGGCGAGACTGTTTTCCTCAACACGCCTTGTTCATATATTACGGGGATGACTTGCGGCTTCCCCCCCCCGCGTGGTGGTGCCTTGGTGCCCCCTCCACACGTGTTGCTGCCATCGAAAAATAAAAAAGTACGCCTGATAGGAGACCAGGTACCCAGGGATAAAAAATACTTTCTGCGTAGCCCCTCTGCGTGCGCCGGGTGTGCTTGTCAGACACTGCTTTTCAGCATCAGCAGTACTCGACGCTCAGGTGGAGGACGGAAGTGAAACTCGGCAACAGGTTCAGGAACGTCACATAGTACATGCGTGAGTCTTTTGATTTGGCAATATTGTCCTTGGGTGGGAGAAAACCGAGTCGTTGGCCTGAAGCCGTCTGGCGGCCTGTTTTACGCACCGTTGTTCCGCCGCTCTGTTTGGCGAACTTTGACGACAAGTTGACCCCCCGTAGAGTTGACCAAATGGACCAGCGCTCGGAGACTGGAGTGATCGATAAGCATAGACCTGATATATCGTTGCTAGAATTTTGGATCTGTGTTGTGAAAGCCGAAACAGAGCTTCGCGCACCGGTGCCTTAGAACGCGGCGGAACTTCCTCAACAGACACAGCTGCTGCGCGCGGTCGCGAGTCGGTGTCGCCGCACCGGCCGCGTAAGCTATGAAGTGGTGATGCTGCACTCCTTACCACTCTTCAAAACACTCTTGGTTTAGTTTAACCACTATCGGTTTGTGTTCACCGATCCTGAACAGGTTGTATTCCTATGTCGGCAACTGGGACCCGTTGTACCGCATGCCTCAGTGGAGGAGAAGAATCTGCCTTCCGACACATGCGGGCAAGGACCAGCAGCCAAGTCCGGGATTTCGTAGACGAGGTCGGCATCGCAAACCAGTTTCCGGCCTTGAACGAGGGGAACTTAGGCGTGATCACCCTCGTACTGTGCAGACGACCTGCTTGCTTGCTGCAGCTTTACAAAAAGCACGGGCAAAGGGCTAGCAAGGACCGGAGTAAAGACCGGCGAGCGCGCAAGGCAGCTCGGACGCCTCGCCATGCCAAGGGTTGGGTTGGTGCTCCTGAACCTCAAACGCACCTGAAGCGTCGGTGGCTTGATAGGTACTGCACTTCGCCTGAGGCGGTGGATGCTTTGCTGGGTGCTGTGGGTATCACGGGATGCGTTTTGGACATGTGCGGTGGGCCCACGGACGCCGTCGCGACCCGTCTTCGATCCACGTGCGAAGTTCTCACCAACGACGTGAGCTCGGGGTAAGGACATTCTACCTCTGTTCAGTAACTTGAAAATACCCCGCAGGAAATTTCCTTGCACATAGACGTTCAGAAAACACAGGGGGCAGCCGACAAAAAATCTTCTGACAACAGTTCAAATGTAAAAGTCATTCGACTGTATTGCGGATGGTAGGTTGTGCTCAGGCCCGACATGGAACGTGAACATAACGAGGTGGTACAGAACAACACAAAATGTCCCTGGTTTTTCATGGACACGATAATTTCGCCCCCGATCCTTTCTGTGAGTTCGCTCCGAGTCGTTATTCCCCCCCCCCCCCCCCCGATATTAATCACCGTTGCTCACGTTTCATGGCTTGATTTTCGGTTTTGGCTGTTGCCAGAGGTGCCAAGTGCTCGGATTTGCAATGGTAAAATCTCCAGTTGACAGACAGGTTCTGGGTGCATGCCTGCAAAGGCCGTGTGCCCTTTTGACAGGCACGGGCCACGCTCCTTATAGCACGTATGGGGGTCTTTCTTCTCCCACAGTGGATGTCTTTGTTGAAGAGGGAGATTCTCACGCGTTTGGCGAAACGGCAACACCATGTTCGCGCATGATTATTTTTTTCCCGTATCATGTGCGCGATCGCTGATTTCTTGTATTCTGTTGTTGTCGATGCAGGCGTCCAGCGGATACCAACCTTGACGCAAGCTTGGAGTCCTTCCCGGAAGACTTTCTCGCAGCTAACTCCGGGAAAAGGCCTGAGTGGGTGGTGACGAGCCCTCCATACAACAATGCTCTGACTTTTGTCAAGGCCGCCATGTCGTTGGCGACGAAAGGGGTGGCGTTCAAAATGCCACTTTCTTTTCTGGAACCTTGCGCCGACCGGGGCGGTTGGCTGAAAACGAACCCCCCGTCTGTTTGTGTGTTTCTGCGCAGAGCGAAATACACGCGTGCGAACAATGCGAAGATGGGCGAATTCTGGGGGGTGTGGTATACTCAGGAAATGAACTGCGGCCGAGGGGTCAAAAAAATGAACACTTCACAAAAGCTCCGTACGTCTTTTGCGCCCCACAATGAGCAACAACACACCCGGCGTCCGGACACCCGGCGTCCTGTCTGTTTCACCTGAAGGGCACCTGCGTTTGCCGGGGGCAACATGAGCACCCAGTGATTGAAATCAGGCATCCATCGCATTTGGTGGAGTTCGCCATCGACACCGCGTTCCCAGCGGCGAGTTGTCTCCGTGAACTCGTGGATGCTTCTGAACGCGTGCTTGTGAGACGTGATGGACATCGTGAGGTAGATGGTTGACTCAACCCCAGAGGGGTTGAGCGGACTGACCAATTCCTTGCTCCATTTCCCGGCGAACGACGCCCCACCCTCAACATCCTTCATCGACCCACCTGCCCAGTGACATAATGTGTGAGCAGCGTTATCAAAGGATCGCCCTTATGTGCACAAGCTATTGGATTATAAGGATACTAAATGAAGGTGACAAGCACTTATCCGAAGCGTCCCTGTACCATAAGAGAGATAATCCTGTCCTGGGGGTGGTGGAAGGGGGTTGTCCGGGTTAATCGTGACAGGTGGAGACCTAACGAGAGCGGGAGCCCTCATACCGATTTAGCTTTGCAAGTTTGCCGTCTTCTATCTTACGGGGAAATCATCCTGAATACAAACCAACTCACCTGGGTGAAAGCACCGCATCTTCACCCCAAACGCTTGTGCTATCCACGGTATGGCCGCCTGTTGGCTGTCGCTGAACTCGCCAGCGACCTCTCGCACGGCAAGCAGGTACAGAACTCGCGCTACGCTCTCTGTCAAGACCTCAGGCTTGCTGCACCCGAGCCTCCAAGCGCCCTCAACTTCTTTCGCGGAATACGCCTGCAGCGTACAGTAGAAGCCACCGTACCCAGGACCGCTGATGAATGTCTGCAAATGTACTAGGGCCGCCCGGATTACGGCTACACGCACCGACAGAGACAGCTCCAGCGCTTCGTCAGGGGTTTTGTACCTGGCACCAAACCCCCCCAACGCAACGGCGTTGAAATAGCAAGCATTGTTGGCGCAGGTTTTTATGGTCGACCCCCTGGTCCCACCGTCCGCGCTGTCCGCCTCGTTGAGCAGGGCTTGAGCCGTTGCATCCACGAGCATGGGTCGCCTCAACAATCCTTCGTATCCCTGCAAAAAACGACCGGAGGCGGTTGTGTTTCTGGTGGCATCATTTTGCTCCCATGGTGTGCCTATAGCACGTGCACGATGCATGGTTGCACAAAAATTGCTCACCCAATACACTGGGTTTTGATGAAGCATGAAACGCGACCAGTTCCTTCGCGCAAGTACACCCACCTAATGTTTCGCAGCGATGACTATGGCACGTCGTGCTCGTAACATTGCGCGCTACACCAAGACATGAAACACCGTGGTCGTCGTTGCCGCCAACCCTGGGAGGGGATGAACTCTGCCTCTAGATTTCTTCCTTGCGCTTACTCGGGGGAAAATAGAACAAATGGGATGGGGACTTTAGTTTTTCCATGAACACCACGGGGGCTGTACGACCCCGAAGATTACGGTATTGCCGAGGTCGGCCGTGCCAAAACCACGCCCCAAGCTGGATAATGCCGTGCGTGCGTCTGGTGCTCTTACCGGTAGGATGACGTCCGTATCTTGGCTGCCCAACACGTGCTTGAAGCTCCTAGCGTACTCGATCATCTCCGAGCATGCACCAAGTGCCACACCGTCTTCCACGCTACCGCTCGAGAGCACGACATCGATACTTTCCCTCACGCGCTCCAAGAAACGGAGGTTCGCTTGGTCATCCGCGAGCGCGTTGTCATCCTCCCACGGCATTCCCGATTCCACTCCGACCCCCACGCGCTTTTTCCGACAGAGGCCCATCCTGCTACATAGTACACCGACAGCAGCCGCCATTTTTGTACGATGTTGACATCGGGGTGCGGCATGCCACAAACACACGGTAACAGGAGTGCGCACATACACATTTCCGCATATAAAAACCATTGCTGGGTATCACACACGGTACTTAAACATGCGCAATGCAAACTTACAACTGCACACATTGAGGCATCGATGCCAAGAATAAGAACCACTGGCCACAGCAGGTGAGGAGGCGACGTTGAATTCGGTCGGTGCTGTCGCGAGCTGTGGTGTGAATCATCGTTGACCGCGGACAAGGACTTTCAAAATCTAAATAAAAAATTCCGAAATCTCTGTCGATACCACGAACCAGTCGAATGTGCTGCGCAATTTGTGCTGAATAGAGCATCATCGTTAGCACCCATAACTTATGTCGGCGGTCGTCACCCATAGACTCAAGCGTATCCTCTACTACATCACTGCGGCAACGCAGCAGCGTACCGCTGTACAGCCCGCGTGGGTGTCGACACAGGTTTCCTTGGCGCGCACATCACTTCATCGAGCAAAGCCCATCCTCGCGGGCGTTGACAGTCATGGGAAAAGAACCACTCACATTCAAAGCCCGGTGCAGCACTCCCTCGCCCGCAGTGCCGAAGATCTATGTGCCAGGCTGCAGCGTGCGCAGTGAATGGATCAATCCGTGGATGTCGATATCTCGCGAAATGGAGCGGTACGCCTGATGTATGACGGAATATACCACCCCCCAAGCTCAACTTCACACACAAGTTGACCACCCGTAGAGTTGACCGGATCCCTCACAACTTCGTGGGTGTACGGCTTGGTAGTCCAACTCACTGAATGGCATTGCTAGAATTTTGGATCTACCCTACAGCAGGAGCCGTTGCAAAGTTGCGCTGCATTCCATAGGAACAGTGACTGTTGTTGGCGTCGTCAGATGTCCTGGTCGGCCTAATTTCCCTGAAAAAAACGCACCACGGAGCCCCCAGCAACACCTGTGCCTCGGTCATCTCACAACAAACACAGCAAGAAGGTCCGATTCGATGCGAGCTGTCTTGATGAGAACACGGAAGGGGGCACCCTCGCTTCTTGCCCATGGGTGCAGCCGCCCACGCGGCCGCCGCGCGTGCAAGGGTACGCCCGAGCTGCTCCTCCGCCTGCCTGCGCTGTCAACATCTACCGCCGCCAGCAGCGGGGTGGGTGTTGGTGTCCGCAAGCGGATGATGCCGCTCATCAAGCTCGTGCATCCCGACATGTTCGGACAGTATCCTCCCGACGTGGCCAGCACCAACTCCAAGTCCTTGAAGGTGTGTAGCGGGTGGTGATACCTGTTTGGCATGAAGCTGAAAGTCGCCTCTGCGCGAGTGGGATTAGAGTAAAAATAGGGGGGAGGGCGTGAAGGAGGTTTTGGTGGCTCTACGCTGGCTCTTTGTCGAGTGCTATCCCGCACCAACTTCGCTCCAGGGAATGATTATCCATTACGTTGGAAAACCCACAGCAGCACTGGAGCACGCTTGGCCTCCCGAAGTAGTGCTGCCGAGTGCTGCCTTTCGTTGATGGATTCAGGGGACTTGTTGGTCGGCAAGGCCTACAGCACCAGGTGTAGAGGGACCACCGGGTGCACTGAGTGTACTTGAAACTTCAATGTTGATGGTGGAGACAAGGAAGTCCATGCGCTGGCAGCAGTCCAAAACGCGCTGCTTTCGTATCAGCCCCGCTCGAATGTATAGGCAGCAGCTGCAGCTGTAGCTCGTGTGTTTTTCGCTACTGTTCCTCTGGCTTCGAGATGCAGCAACCTTAATCTGCAGCAGAGCTTGCTGCACCATACGACCAACCCGCCGTAGGCGAAATAAACAACTGCTGTATGTATTTGACGTATGTACACAAACACAAATTTTGTACCATTCGTTTTTACCCGGCAGGACCTCAACACGCTGATTGACGCTGCGGAGGCCTTGGAGGCAGGGGCTGCCGGAGCGAAACCAGCCAACGGTAGCGGTAGCGTAAGGTCGCCGGCACCGCCCCCGACGGTGGCCCCGTTCTACTCCCTCACCTTCTTCCACCTCAAACAGAACCCCGCCTCTTCCGACAACGAAGACCCGAACACCAACGCCGACAAAGCATGGCGGCAATCGGGCAGAAACGACACAACAAACAGTAGCAGCAGCAACAGCAGCAACAACAGCAGCAACAACAGCAGCAACAACAGCAGCTCACTCGTGGAGCTCAGCGCCGAGCTCCGGTTTCCCCCGACGCTCTCCTCCGACCCCTCGGGATCGCTTCGCGGGCAGCTCCGCCGGCAGCTAGACGGGCTCTTGCGACGGGCATCGGTCGGCCACGACTACGGGAAAGCTGGCGGTGGTAATGAGGAGACAGAAGATGAGCAAGCGAGGAGGGCGATGGGGGACGGCGTGAGGGTGAGGGAGGGGGAAACGGAAGAAGCTTTCTACGGCGAGGCGTTCGGCGTGGGCAGAAGGAGGAGGAGGGGGGGGCCGCCTCGAGACGGCATACGGACGGAACGGTGGGTGGTTGGATGGGTCGGTTGGTTGGCGGTTTGGGGTGGGGGCTAGCCCAAACCCCAAAAGACCGTGCGTCGGCGTGGTGCGTTACACTATTCGCTGAACAGGAATGTGTCCTCGGATACCGTATACCGGCTGAAACGTGACGTGGAGGGATGGAGCCAAGGCACATTCCAGAACCTAGAAACGGCTTACCGCTTACCGTAGTTCGGCAACCCGGTTGAGAGGGGACGGTCACTCCGCGAGTTGCCTGCCCCGTTGACACTGCACCAAAGGCAACCGTAAGGTCGGCCTGCCACCAGCGAATCCCGAAAAGTTTCTGGTACCTTGATCTAGCAGCTAGATACCTGGTGCGTTGGCTCTGGTGTTGCGTATCGACTTTGCCATCGCACAGGTTGTTGGACCTTCTTGTTGTGTTTCCGTTTGCAGAGGTACAACAGCCCCGCGTGCAAGCAGCACTCCGCCTCCAAAATTCGTACTGTTTTTGCCCTCGTTTGGCTGAAAGGCGCAAGCTTTTGTGTTGTGTGTCCTGGGAATCTCCGAGGCGAGGTTCCGCATGCCGTAATAGCTTGAGCCGCTCCTTTGAACTTAATTTTGGTGCTGTGTGTGCTTTTCGTTCGCGTGGTAACAAGGGTCGCTGATCTTTCTCGCCTTGAAAATGGAAAACGGTGGCGCAGATGAAGCACTCAGTTGTGGCCGTTGCTGCCGCTGCCGTTGTTGCTATTGTTATAGTTGTTGTTGTCTGCACATTCAAAACCGTTCCGGTCTCCCCTCATAACCTCCAAATGTCCGTACTGGTTCATCTGACTGTCGCGGAAGCCTGCCGTGGTGGCAGTCCAGCTAATATACCCACGTAAGGAGTTTCAACTTTCTTGAAATCAAAGTCGTACGCCGAATAATCGTAGCGCCATAGGTGAGAGATGGAAGACGATGCGGAGGGTCGATGTCGAGAGCCACGTGGCACACGATTGCCGATGACTGTTCACCGGCATGAAAGCCATCTTAGTGCTACGTGTCTCTGCGTTTTTGCGGATGGTGACTTGCGGGCCCGTATCCCTGCCGTCGGTCTATCTCCCCAAACACGCTGCATCCCAAACCCATGTTTCTACGCACCTATATCGGTCGACGGTGCTTGGTTTGGCTACAACTGCACGCACCTACGCATGCAAAGGGTTGACTCCTGGGATCGGACATTGGTTCCTTTGCCCAGCTGGTGGGTTATCGCTGTTTCTACCTAGGGTATGGTACGGGGATTCAAGCAATGCTAATTTTTGTTTACTTCGGGGACTTATCGTAACAGCAGCACTAGCAACACCAATGCCAACGGCAATGACAACGACGGCATAGGCGGTGATGACAACAACAGGAACCTTAGCGGAGGAACGTCAGCGAGACACCGAGTACATGATGTGCATTCTACGGGAGGAAGTGCACGAAGCCCACACGCGACGGGAGCCCACGTCTGCGTGACACGCTTGCAAGTAGTCTTATTCTCGGTCCAACCAATAGCACGGGAGCCAAACCTGAAACGCGAATATTGTGATGCTCGTTTTTTTCTTTCGTGCAATAATAGAAGAGAAAAACTTAGCACCACTACCAACATCAACATCAACATCAACAACAACAACAACACCATCACAAGGATCTCCGGCGCAGCCCTTTGACTTCAATGCGTTGTTGTTGTTGTTGTTGTTGTTGTTGTTTTGTTGTTGTTGTTGCTGCTGTTGTTGCCCTTACATTAAAAGCCGTTCCGATCTCCTCCCTATCCCGTACCTTCTAGTCTGGGCTAACTCTTGATGCGGTCGATTCCCGTCGTCGCACGCTAACCTGGCCACAACGAGTATCAAAAATAAAATGAACCCCGAAGGTCCATGTAAAAAATCTGCCTTGCAAAATTCAACTTGAACGAAAACATGACCACAGGGCCTCCAGAACCACCGACCGGGACCAAGGGGATGCGCCGACGATGACCTCCGAGGAGCTTCGCGAACTCACCATCGAGCACGCGGGGGACAACCACCACGTCGACCCGTGGGACGCCGGCGCCGGTTCGGGCTTCTTCGGGGGAGGGCTCGGTGGCGGTGGGGGCAGGGGAGTGAGAAGGTTTGGCGGCGCCGAGGCTGCTTCGCAAGCGAGATCTCGACGGGTGAGGGGTGAGGGGTACGCGAGTGTATGCAGAGAGCCCCTGTATGGCCCTTAACAACTTGGCAAAGTCATGAATCTCATGCTATGTTTACGACCATGAGAAGTTTAGTACGAAGTACCTTATTCGAGTCCGGTTAAGAACCCCTGCACTAAATTCTATGTAGCGACCGTTCGTAGCATTACCCTTGGAATACAGGAAGAACCCCAGCCTCGGCCGAAAGTAGAATTTCTCATGTGCAGGAGCGATCTGTAAAAGGGCGTCATCTGTTGTCATCTACCGTATGACACTGCGTGCTGCTGGCCTGCGTTAGTTTTCCATGTCGTGTGCACTTACATGAGCGTTTTTCTTCTTTTTATTGGCATGACCCGTGTTTTGTTCTTGTGGTGTGGAATGGTGTGTGGTTTCTCGAGACGATAGAGAGGGATGAGAGGGATGATGAGAGGGATGTAGTCCGCAACGACGATAGACACGGATGCGTTTGCAACAGCGATAGCGAAGTGTGTCGTTGTCTGCTACAGCTGCTTGAGGCCGGGATTGCGCACAGTGGTGCTGCACTCACAGGTATGAAGCTTGATTTTCTCTTCGTCAGGCAACTCGTTTGTCGTTCACCCTTCCCCACGGTGTTGACTCCCTGAATAGAAGAACTCGGATTAGGGGAGAACCTAAAACAGATGAAATTCTCTTGGACGCGCACACGCCCGGTTTTTTTTTTCGTGTTTGATGCATTGCACTCGGGTGATGCACGATAGGTAGCGTTTGTTGCCGTCTTCCGGTCTCGTTGGCAAAGCGAGTAGATGAGGGAGTCGTCGTGAGTGAGTGAGTGAGTGCGCTACACCCCCTTCTGTTTTCGGTCTCTACATGGAGCACCCACGCCTCTGTCTCAATGGGCTCGACTCAACTACCGGTTGCGGCGGCGACACGTTCGGACCTAAACGTACCCTAACCGCATCGGAGAGGTGGTACAGTAGTGTGTCCGTGGGTGCCGAAGCATCCTGTTCTATCCTCTCGTGTTGATGTTGTGGCATCTGCTGCTGTTGTTGCGCTCTTTCTTGTTCTAGACTATGTTCTACTATTAATAGTATGTATTCTATGTGTTCTTTGGCTGGATTCATTTTGGGTGTTTTCTCCCGCCAAAAGGACGGGTCGCGTTTCTCAACGATACACATTTTGGCGAGCCAGCGACCAAAGAAAAGGCTGCTGCTGCTGTGGTGGGGGGTTACGATTCGGCCGGCAGGGTACAACACGACGCCTAGAAGAAAACGGTCACTATTTTCAAAAAGGTGTTCTTGCGGGTGTTACGTGTCTGATCGCAGGTGGACGACCTCTTGCGCAGCGGCAGGGTGCAGTTTGCGGGCGTCCCGGTGTCCCGCGAGGCGGCAGCTCTGCTACGGTTACACCGGACCCTCGTCAAGCACTTCGAGCACTTGGAGTTGCACGATAGGGTGAGCATCCTTGTTGTTTTTCCCGACATTGTCCGCTATGGGCCAGTTGTGCAGTACCAGAAGACGCACGTGAGCGTTCTTGCCTTTTCCGCCAAATCTCCCTTCTTTTTGCCAGCTCTACTATTTCAGAAGACGCACGCTCCGCACTTGCTTGTACCCCACATCGAAAGGAACACGGTCCTTACCATGATGCCCGCCGCCCCCGGTTCCCGAACGCCAAAGCCGCCGCAGTCGACAACTTCCTGTCCGCCGTCTTTGTCCACCACTACAGTAGAAGACCCGTCCTGCTCCCTCCCGTGCTTTTGCCCTTGCAGGGGCTGTGGAGCACCGTGGTGCTCGTGCTGAGGGCAAGGTCGGAGAGCTACGAGGTCCAGGTGCACTCGGGCGGCCCTGTCCTCGTTTTCCCCGAGAAGTTTTCGGAGAGAAACCTGGTTCGCTTTTTGTCGGAGGTGCTGCTGTCGTACACCTAGCTATGTAGCACCGGAGTGTCTGGAGCATAATTATGTAGCAAGAAGAATGTTTGGGGCTGCACCACTGACCCTTCAGTCTGTAATTTAGTCTGGTGTTCGTTCGGAGCGACGCATGGCTTTCGTGTAATACCCACTCCGCTAATCGCCTTTTTGAGATGTATGCTAGACTCTTGTACTACAGCAATCTCGTTGGGCAGGAGGCACACTTGTGGTTAAGGGGACGGGGGGGCGGTGGTCTATCATAACAGATATTTGTGTCATGTCCAAGACGTGTGCTGTGAAGATTGTGTGACATTCTGTGGTGGAACACCGCTGTTTGGAGAATAATTAACATTAGTTACCGTAGATGCGCAGCGCACGGGCGAAATGCCCCTAGTTCACGGGGGGGGGGTGGTGGTCATGGTTCTGAACACAGGTGCGGAGCTGCTCCTAGAACACCCCCCTACACCACCGTGCTGCGATATATTTAGCTAGATAAAGCCATGTAACATTTCAACAAGCGACTGCTTGGACCGCCGGAGCGGACATCATATCTTTTGCACACCGTGTGGTTGCGTATCCAAATCTCCATGCCGAAGTTGTCATCAGGGACATACCGACTGTACGGTGAACGACCAGGAGAGTTGCACATCCACACGTGTACGGACGTATCCGACCACAAAAAAAAAACAGAAGGCCCCACGCGGCGCCAAAGCTTCTTTTGTCTCCCTGAAGTGCAGAAGGATATCCGCACTGGTGTTATTTTGGTTTGAGACGCGGGGCATGGGGTGCAAGCATAAAGAGTTGTTTCTAGTGTCGCGGAGGAATGCGCCAGAGCTTGATCCCGTCCATGGGCAACCGACGCCCGTGTGGAATGCGGTTAGTCTGCTGCTTCCCTGCAATGCGACATGGGGTGCAGTGGCGAAGGCTCTTGGTATCAGTAGCAGACACTCTTGACCCATAAAGAGAGAGGACGGGGCGAGCACCTGTCCTGTCCTCGACAACTGCAAGACTGGTGGTGCGGGTGCCAAGGGCTGCCAACCATGTTTATGCCCCAACGTGCGCGACTGCATCTCCATTACCCCAACGAAAGGTTGGACTTTTGCTGTTCCCTGTCGGACAGAAATATTTGCTGTTGGCCAGAAATGACATATATGGACCAACACCAACCAAAGGCTTGGGCAAGATTCGTTAGTAGACTATCCGCACATCAACACTGCCAACACATGAAAGACTCGACATTCGACTACGAGACCGTATCCAAACACACGGTGCTGCCTTGCCCTTGGCCCTGCGCTATGAACACCCACCTCGAGAACCTCTTGTCTGCGCTATGTGCGACAGGCGGACTCTTCTCCTACGCCACTTCGACCATCTGCCATCGACCCGAGCTCCGCAAACTAAATCCTTGGGTGACTGCGTGCGAAGTGTAAGCACCCAATCAACTTGTCGGAAGACCTCGCGGCTCTCATCCGTAGTCCAAAAGCAACAACCTTGAGGCATGGTGCCTCTCAAATGTGAAAAGGGCTCAGCATCTCCTCCCCTCAAAGAACACTTACGAAGAAGCATCTTACACGACTACAGTACGCTGAAGATACAAGCGACCGGCGACACACGCCCGAGAATTGAGCTCTCAGCAAGTACACGCGTAGAGTCTCGACTTTTACCTTACCCCCTACAGTAGACCACCAGGGCGACTGGCTCAACCCTCAACCATCCTGAAACGATGCAACGATGCACTCAAGTTTTACCTTTTGTTCCTGCGGAACTGGGTCAGAAACAAAAGTTATTATTGCCCACAGAGTAAGAACAAAAAAACACTTTGGCTCCCCTGGTTGCGTCATCCTCGCCCGTTTGAGCGAGCGTTATTCGCGGCAGTCCACAAACCAACACGGCCTACGCCAGCCAGAGGAGGCCCTTCTATTTTCCCTTAATAGATGTCTACGTCTGTTCACGTACAGTAGCCGGCGAAATCAACGCCTTCCGGAGCCATCTACCGCTGTCGGTAGTGTTCGCGTGGACGAAATGACCCCACACTCCACACCGCGAAATCCGTGGCCGCAAGTTATTGAACCTTTGGATTTGGATTTGAAGGAAGTTCATTTTTCTACTAATGAAGGTAAACGTAGTTCTATTTCAAAAAACGGAAGTAGCTCGCAGTCGATACCGCTGAGCTCGCCGTGCAAGAACAAATATGGAAAGCAACCGACAACGCTACATGTGCGGATTGCACGGGGTACTTGGAGCTACGTCGGCCAGCAGCAGAACTCCCTCCTCCCCACCCCAAGCAGGGTCATTACTGCTACTACGACAAAAGTTCACATCAAGTCCAACATCCAACATCGAAGTTCATGACGCCGTGCAAGCGGGGAAGGATGAAACTCAACCCACGTCACTCCAATACAAGCCTCTAGCATACGACGAATGCATGACTCGATAGTTCAAACGAAACGTCTCTCGACAACAAGCGAGGAGGCTGTCTCTGCAACGTCGACCTCTCTCGTGGATACTGCTGAAGAAATCGCAGGTGTTGCTTCTTGGTTCTTCCATCAGATCAGATCAGATCAGATCAGATCAGCCGTTGGCCCGCACGCACGTGTGTTCTACTTGCGGTGAGCTTCGCGGAAGGCCTTGCGGGCCTCCCTGCGCACTTCCTTCAGCTTCTCCTGCAGGCAGCAAGCACCAGGCAGGCAGCAAGAGGGGAAGCAAAAAATTGCACGCAAGTTTTTAAGTTTCATGACACGATCTGATTCTGCGGGGACTGCGACTCGTTCTTTAACATACTGCAGGCCCTACAACTATTAATGTAGTCCGCCGTCGCACGGAGGAGGATGCGTTTAGGTGGCCAGATTGCAGATTGTATTGCAGGATTCTATCCACAGATGGGGGGTACACAATCTGTTTGTACTGCCCCCCTCTCTTCCGTTTCCGCCGGGATCACTAGGCTTCTACTACATTGCCTTCGTTCATGCATCGATACAAAGACACAAGACGCATCTCGGGGTGGTTATCGCCTTCCTTTGCGACTTCCTTTCACGGGCAGTCCAATACAGCACACGCACGTGAACGCGCGTGTACAGGATCGCGTAAACGTGGGTGTCGTTCCGAACTTTGCCGCTGTGCCCTAGGCGTTTACGTTTACCTTGTGTACCGCGGACAGGGGTGTTCCCTTGGGAATGTTGTGCTTGTCGCGGTAGGCCCTGGCGGCCTCGTTTACTTTCGCCGACATTCCGGGGAACTTGGGGTCATCCCCCTCGCTATCCTGAAAACGAAAAAAAAAAAATGGAAACAAGTCAAACAAGTCAGAATTCTTAGGAGAAAGACAAATTACTGAAGAGCCGTGGTAGATACCACACACACATGACAGAGTGAAAAGTTAAGGACAGAAAGCGTGCTTGTCACCGCAGAAGCTCTGTAGTAGTGTTCACCGACAATGCTGATTGTCCGAAAACCCGTCCGAGATCTGCCTGTCGTAAATGGGGTCCACATTATATGCCGGGCAACAACGACTGACGCATTCCTTACAACACTACTAGATGAAAGATGAAAGCTGCTGCCCAGCACTTGTATCCTGAGTCGGTGGAACAAATCACACCAGCCGCAGCCACACCGCCCCTCGGCTTGAACTCCGTCCCGAAAAGAAAGAACACAAAAGGAAGAGATGGCACATCAGCCGCACATACTCCGCACATATGCATACCAAACTGAGAATATGTTTGTAAACTGATGGAGATTGCATGTGTTAGAACTAATAGGGTGCGACACACAAAACGCCCGACTACCCAACAGTACCCAACACCTTTCGTCTGCACCTTCCCAACATAACATATATGAGACACACAAGACAGCTACCAAACTGATTTGTTGAGCCTGTTACCCACAGGGGAGATGTCCCTATATGCTGTCTGGGAAATCGTAGACACACAGGTAGTTTTCTCTGACGCTATGATTCCATTGTTAATCTGTCTCTGACTCTTTTCTATGATAGAGATGGACTCGTTGTGTCATATTAAGAANACACAGGTAGTTTTCTCTGACGCTATGATTCCATTGTTAATCTGTCTGACTCTTTTCTATGATAGAGATGGACTCGTTGTCATATTAAGAAAAATAAAAAAGGAAATTCCTATGCATGCGAATAGAGGTAAGAATAGGCGTCCAAAAAACACGTAACAACAGAAGCTGCAATTGCAGCAACTACAGGCATTACAGCAGAAGTAGGAAACAACAAGCAGTGTTCACCCAGAAGCAAAAAAACATAAACTGGATCATAAAATTTAGGAGTAGCAAATTATTTAAGCAACCAACAGAGTTCAATAGAGAGCAACGAATAGGACGATGACACCAACCCACAAAGTCTGTAAGTAGATTGCAGTATCACAGTTCCTCGACAAAGAGCAAAAACAACGTGAGCATACGAAGTATTCCTGTATGCTTTGTAGCAACCGCGAATTCGGTGCTACTGCTGTATTTTCAAAAAAAAAAAAACTGAATGGAACCAAGATAGACTATCCGTTCCAAGATAACAAGTGTTTGTCCGCCAGCAGCCACAAGGATGCCAGCTTGTTACGCAACGTGAAAGAACTTCAACCCCAGAAACCTTCAATTGCAAAAAAAAAAATGACGCACCCGCCCGCTCAGCGAGATTTAGCGACGAAATGTAACCAACGGCATGAGCGTGTTTTTGCCCCCCTGCCCCCTCCTGCTACCGGTTGCAGCGAATTCTCAGCCTCGAGTAATTGTGATGCTCATGAATCACGCGGATCGTTGTGGTCGCGTATGGGGCGGATACCCCACACAACAAGAGCGATCCTCCAATCAACGTTCGGCAGGCTTGATGTCTTGAAACTCTTGATGCATCCAGAGAGACGATATTTAGCGTAGATGTCGAAGCAAGAACAAGACTTACCGAGTCACTGCCGCCGTGGTGGTGGCCACCCCTGCCGCCCTGAAAAAAAAAGGTCGACGGTACCGGAGGAACGGTAAACCACGGTCATTGGTGAAGGAGCAAGGGGGTCAAATGAGCGAACGCGGCGGTGCTGTGTTTCTTTGATGTCGCGATTGAATGGGAGTTGTTCCGCGAAATCTCTTTCCGGGGGGAATCCACGGACGAATAGAACGCAGACAGCAGTAGCGGCCGCAGTTTTTGCGGAAGGTGCACGTCAGAGCGAAACCGGCAGTGCACTAGAGCGCCGAGTGGGGGGGCGGGAGGCGACGGGGACAAACTGCACAGATTTTTCTTCACTTTGTTGGACAACTGGCTCGAAAAACAGAAGTTGCGGCCGGACAGGCCATCTGGTCCGCCAAAGATTCGATCGTTGTATGCATCCAGAGGGAGGGGTGGGCAACAGCTGAGTACGGTCATCGCCGAAGCAGCTACAGCAGTACCCCAACCAAGTACCAGACATGCATGTGCGTGTTAGTTAGTTGAAGACAACGCCTAAGGCGCCCACGAGAGGGCACCTGCTATACTCAAGGCCCGCGACAAAAGCAACCACCCGATTGTGACCCGCGGTTCTTGCAGTAATGATTTCTCACGCATGTATCCGTTTCCACGAATGTAAACAACGTCGCATTCAAGGCCTACCTACTGCGAGTCTCCTGGTCAAGAATCGATCGCTCTAGACAAACGCCTCCGCGCTACCCGTACGCCCTCGAGCGTGAGCATGATGATACACTCTGCAGTTTAGAACACGGGGTCGGGGATGGGGCTGTTGTACCTGACATCAAGTCGCGGCGGGCGTGTCACCTCACCGTTTCATGTTCAACCGCCGCCAAAAATCGCGAATTCTCCGACAGCAGTTAATTTCGTCGTATGCATATAGAAAACAGCGGTGCAAGCAACAGCGGAGGCCGACTCACGTGCTCGCCGCGGCCGCCGCCACCGCCCCGACCACCAGGGCCGCCGTGAGCGGGCGCGTGGCCTTCACCCCGCCCACCTCGCCCCCCTTCATGCTCGCCTCGACCGCCGCCGCCACCGCGGCCACCGCCAGGGCCGCCGTGGTGAGCAGGTCCATGGCCTTCGCCGCGCCCACCCCGACCCCCTTCATGCTCGCCGCGGCCGCCGCCGCGACCCCGACCACCACCAGGGCTGCCGTGAGCGGGTCCGTGGCCCCTGCCGCCCCCCCGGCCTTCTCCGTCACCCCTGCCTCCTTCGTGCCCATGGCCCCTACCGCCTTCTCCCCGCCCGCCGCCGCCGTGCTTACCGTGCTCGCCGCCGCCGTGCTTTCCGTGGTCTGCCATTCTGCTCGCCTGAAACGTTGCTGCTGGGCTTCGTGAGCTTTCTTGATGATGCAGAGGGGGGGGGAGAGAGAGAGTGTGTATGAGTTGCGTGTGTCGGCGAAGGCTCAAAGGAACATGTGTGCTGACGAGGCGGAGAAACTTGACGACAGAGCGAACAGCTGGTCGAGAGTCGAGAGAGCCAGCGAAAAAACTGCGAGTGCAACCGCCTGCCGAGACTGTCAACTACATCCCCCGCTTCATGGGAGCAGGCGTAGAGGCATGCCAGAGGCGTATAGAGGCACTCCCTCACGGGCCTGGAGCCACACACACCAGCGACACACGGACGAACGAACGAACCATGGGGGACGACACCGCCGGGGTGCTGGATGACGACAGCAGCGGCGAGAGCGCAGGAGAACAGCAGTGGGATGACTCCGACTCCAACAACGAAGAGGACACGGTGAGAGAGAGGCAACTCGAGCGCGCCACACTCCTCTGCAAACACCTCCCCCTCTGCAGTGTCGTGGCTCAGTACACATATGTCTCCCCTCGACGCCGTTTCCACAACGACAAAGCACATGTAGATGTATCCAATTCCATGAAACAGGTATATCAAATGCACCTCCTGTCAAGTCGTTCGTATCATATGCTGCAGGTACATTGCTAACGCAGGTGACAGGGGATATCACACCCCCTGGCCCTGTTTTCAAGGCTTGAGTACCCCACGGCAGAAAGAGAGTGGCGGTGCCGGCAATCGCGGGGTTTGAACCGTCTCTTATTAAGCTTTCCGAAAATGTATCGCTGGATGCGTTCATCCTCTTTCACGTTGGAGCAATCGATCTTTGAAAATCGGTGCAGGGGGTGTGCGATCTTGGGTTTGTGTGGCAAATCTGAGACATGGTCCCTGGCTGTTGGCGCGCGCATATGCAAATGTAACCACACCCCAGCCCGGCAACAAACAGAGGACAGACAGACATGTGTCCTCAGTGCTCTAAGGCGCCTCGGTTTTTTTCCGTTTTGGTGGAATTAGACAATGGGCGGGTGACCGCGCTATTGCACCTGTGTTCCATATGACACAAGATACCACGACCCGCAGGCCTATTTGCAGAGGACGGTTACTCCTTGACGAAGAGGATATGGGTTCAAACTACATTTTTTTTTTACGGAAATGTCTTGACTAGACGAGACGGTTCAAACGCCTACCGCCATTCTCGGCGCCGTCACTCTCTGTGGTACTGTGGAGTAGTCGAACTAAGCTTTGAATATCCGGTCAAGGGGGTGTGATATTTCACATCATGTCACCTACGGTACTGCAGTGTACCCAGCCCCTTCTCTCTATCGCCAACCACCCGTTCAATAGGGTAGTGAGTGTTGGTAATCTATTTCACAGAGTTGTCGCCGTCTGCTGCCACCCAAGATTTTGCAGTCGGTGGGTGTATCCCCTGATGCTGTTGGGTTGCTGGGGTTGTTGGTGTTCTTCCAACCCAAATGCACACCTCGATTGTGGAGTTTTCTGGCAGTTCCAGCTGCGCAAACTTGGGTTGTCGGGTAGTATGATAAGGGGCAGGGAAGGGATCGTTTGCTGGGGACACGCCACGCATCCCCTTGCTTCGTCTATCAGTTACTTGCGCGATCGATTGCACGGGGGAACTCTCAAGGTGTCGGTTCGTGCCAGACGTTCGAAGATCCTTCTTCTCGTTGTGGTCGCGTGCGGACGAAAGCCAAAAACAGCACACGGTTGCAGAGCATCGTATTTCTTATTCCCACCCCCTACCCCAGGCTTAAGATACCTGGGGAGCGGGGTGAGAAAGATTTGTTTCTAGGGAACGTATACGTCCCACCGTCGTCGAAGAAAGTTGCAAGCAAGGCGCAGGAGAACTTTGGACAAATTGGGGAAGATGTCCAGAAGTTCAGTAGGAAGGGAGAAGTTGTCATGGTGGACGATTTCAACTCCAGAGTAGGGAAAGCTTCCAGTAGAGGACAGGCGATCGGGCAGCACGGAGAAGACAAAGTGAATGACAACGGAGTGAGGATGCTTGAATTCTTGGGAAGCAACGAGCTGATGGTGTTGAACGGTAGGAGGGAATGCGATAAGCCGGAGTCCACCAGACAACGGGCAGTTTGCAATGAATACTCGATCCTCGACTACATCCTGGTAGATATGGGGAGCACGCAGATCCCAGAGCTGCACGTAAGTGCGATAGATATAGGTTCGACCGACCACTTCCTCATATGGGCAAACATCGACCGATCCAGAAAGAT
>CACKRE030000733.1:9829-39203 GCA_902602495.3 Ectocarpus sp. CCAP 1310/34
GCCCTACACTTTCGGTCCATGCATGATGAGGTGCCCTTTGTGTGGCTGAAGGAGCATTTTGAAGTAGAGGAGAAGCCAAGCCAGATTGAAGGCCACGGGGCGTTTCTCAAGAGTGGAGCGAGCAAAGGCACAACAGTGCATACGTCGGTGTTGCCTAGCTCCGAATTCAACGATGATTTTACGATCGAACAGTACGACTGCTGCTATCATGTGATGCATGGTGACAAGAGTGGGGTGGTGTACATCGACCCAGGTGCCCTTTTCCGAGGCAACCTGATGGGGTGCCTGGAGGACATGGGAAGCAGGGTGATCCGACTTTTAAACCACAGCAGCTCGCCTAATGCCGAGCTATGTTTCGGCGGAGCGACCCCTCCTGACTGGTATGAACCAACGCAAGCCGGACAGGCAGTGATTACAAGCTGGTACACGTGCTCACTCGTGACCCGCCGACCAGTAGAAGCAGGGGAAGAACTTACGATTTGCTATGCCAAGTTTCCGCCCGCGTGGGACCAGGGTAAGCAGGATAGGAGAAGTAAGCGGAAGCGGTAGACTAGGGCATTAGCACAGAGTGTGAATACACTCGGTACCGGCGCTGCCGATCTTCAATGTCGGAGGGTGGCGGGGGCGGCTTCTGCGGCCATCTACGCAACTCTGGCGCGCTTAGGCGCCGCGAATCACCGTTTTTTTCCAGATAAAACGTATTCGAGGCGCATGATACATAAATATGTATTTCTATGAAGCTATGCCTTGAGCGTGAAAGGGGAGAGCGGGAGCGGGACGCGGGACTCAACCTAGTTTAGTAAAAACTCGGTAATTTGCCTACTCGGTACCGGGGGGCGCGTTTCCGGGGCACTGGTTTCAACGCGCCCCGCCAGTGTCAGCCCTTTCACACTCCGCGGCCAACCAACCACCTAAAAAATGATTGCAAAGCAAAATGGCCAAGCACCCCTTTCCTCCGAGCTGGTGCGCCAAGAGAAGGGCGCCAGTGGCGTACATCGGCCCATCACAAAATCTTGTATCCGAGGTGCGGCGATACATATCTCTGACCAATAACAAATGCTGCTGCACCGCCAGCGCTCACAATGCAATAATTGCGCCAAACAAACCCAACTCAAACCCTTCGCAAGCTGCGACGCCGATCACATCGTCGCCGTCAGTCGGGGACGGAAAACGGTGCCCGAAAACATGCAGCTCTTGTGTGTGACATGCCACGAGAGATGGCGTCGTGCACCAAGCTCATTGATTTGGGGTTGCAACGCGGCGCCAAAGACGTTTACGTCGTCGCAGCCGGGGCAACGCAGATACACTTCCCAATGGACAAAAGGACCCCGCTGGAGGCGATTGAAAACGGTTGTGGGCTGTCGCTTTTAACGTTCACGCGAGTAAACAGAGTGTTCCACGCGGACTGCGAAAACATACTTGAAAGTACGCGTACGTTCCGGCGGAGCAGTAGAAGGGGCCTTCGGGTTTACAGAGCCGTGGCTAGGGCATGTATGTTAAAAGGGCACTGATGAGCACGGAAGACAGGTCGTTTCGGACAAACATGGTTCAAGTTTACTGCCGTTGCGGCAACCCGGCGGCCAAGGCATGTATGTTTGGAGAATGCGAGGGGCCATGTGATCGGTATGGTACGTAAGGTTGATGTGGTGCCATTCTTTACGCCAAACTTGCGAGACCAGACGAGTGCTAGCCGCGGCCACAACCACAATGGAGACACGGGCCTACACCCGCCAGCGTCAGGCCAAAAGGGCTCGCATCGGCCCCGCAATTTTCGAGCACGCCACCGACAGCGAGTGCAACGCGTATTGGAACATGACAGTGCAGCACGAGATGGCATTGCTTGCGATGAAACACGAGGTCGAACTCGCGAAGCAGCGCGTGATGGCGGAGTTGGACATTGTCATGATGTTCAAAGAGGCGTACGAGACCATTGATCTGTATGAGACTAGGGAGAGGGTCGGGCTTGGTGACATGATCAGAGGCATACAGCGGCGCGCGTTGCCTCAGGGCGACTGACACGGCTTTGGGCGATGTGGAATTCAGGATACCACAAACATGTTTGCCAACAAACGTTTGCGGCAGGCAAGAACTTGTCCACACGTCAGTGTTTGGCAGTAAACGTGTGACTTGAAAACCTCGCACACGTTGCCACAACCAACGAGCAGCGCGTTCAAACGCCCAAATAAAAATCCAATCCTGCGGAAAATCAATGACATTGTGTCGATGCTACCACCGGTGACATTGCGGTGAAGACCCTGATCAAGTGCATCATGCCGAACTTACACGACGCGGGTGTACTGAAAAAAATGCGCCGCATCCTCGAGGAGTCTCGTGGCCCGAAATTGTCCTCGCGTCTGATCAACGGGTTTAAGATGTCTGTTACCACGCTTGAACTTTGCTACGAACTTCTGGAAAAAATGACCGGCCACAAATGGCGGCTTTGGCGCGACGAGTCGGGGCAGTCTTTCAAGCAGGCCCTGCGTGAGCGTGTCGAACGTGTTATCTCCGGCCAGATGGAGCAACCCCTAGGACAACAGCAAAACTCGCAAAACCATCAATCAGGGCAAACCGAACAATGACCAGATCGAGCAAACCGAGCAAGTTGGGCAGGCCGAGCAGGCCGAGCAGGCCGAGAATGTCGAAGAAATTGAGACAAAGGCGGCCGTCCTTCAGAAAGCTCTCAGATCCATCAATATCAACCACTCTGTCAGGATCAACGAGCCTTGTGGCGAAGCATCACTCATCGACGTGATCAAGATGCTATGCCCGGGTATAAACTCCAACAATGCTGGGTTATCCTAGCTCGTGTAATTAAACAGACGCAGAAGACAAAAAACTACTTGGCGTGGTTGACGCTCATTGCCGATCTATCTCCCTTACCGAACGTCTTGTTGTTGTTGCTGTTGTTGTCTTCACTTCAAAAGCCGTTCCCGTCTCACTTTTCTATCCAGTACCTCCGCGTCCGTCCTGATACTAATCCAACACTATAGACGATTCGACCCCGTGGTCACAGAGTGCAAGGAGCAACCGCCCAAAATATGGCGAGCAGAGAAACCTAAAGAATCCTAGAAATAAAAATTAACGTCCAAGATCCGCGAATAACGTGTGCACTACATTATAAATCAATGGGAAGGGGCACGAGGCCCCCGTGAGCGACGCCAACACCATTGTCGAAATCATCTGGTTGCTGCCCGCGCGTGCGGCAAAGGAATTTCACCGTAAAGCGGCCAAGACGATCTGTCGAGTGCTTGGCGCCGACACGGGGCTTTGCAATGAGATCGAACAGCGTTGTGCCCGCCTTCAGAGCACGGAAGAAGGCAGGGTCTACCAAAACTTCGTGATCGATCAAGGCCCCGCCAAGGAGACTCGGTCGGAAGCGCCCTTTTGGTTCCAGTACATGACGGATGCAGAGAAGAAAGCCCTTGCTCCCACCGAGGCCAACAAAAACATGGCACTGGATGAGATTGACATCTACAAAACATGCAAGGACCAGTTGCAGTCTGTCAATCGATTCGCTGAGCGCGACTGGATCGAATTCGCAGACCGCATCAAAGACGTTTAGCGGCGGGCGTCGAGAGCCAACAACATGCTAAAAGCCGCGCCTGTCGACAACTTGACCATTTCTGTGGCGAGACCGGTGGACAAATCGATCGATCCGGAGACGGGTGTAGTAATTGCAACACACAAGTGCAGCGAGAGCGTTCGAGGTCCGGAGACGTCGATTTGCAACGAAGCTGCTAAAATGGGCGTAAAAGTAGGCGAGAAGACCGGTCGAGTTGGGAAAGTATTGAAGCGCTTGTACTCCAATCGGTACGGCATCGAGGCTGGTCTCAACATACCAAAGCGCCACACAACCTTCCGGGGGAAGCCTTTCGAAGACCGAACCTACTACGAGCGTGACGCGGATCTGATTCAAGAAGCCATCCGGATCGTCTGCGTCCCACCGGCGGGACCTCGTCAATCGATCACCCAGACGCTTCTACAGTTTTCACCATCCACACCCCAGTCTCAACGCTAAACATGCGAGTTGAAAACCTAGCGTATATCGCTACAACCAACGAGCATCGCGTTCATCTGCTTGGAATTAAAATCTAATTCGCCAATATACACCATGGACGCCACGACAAACACCGAGAATGCCACCATCCGCGTCGAAAAACGCTTGCAACAATACAGTGATATGCCCGCGGAATTCAAGTACCTGTCCGACAGCGGTCGTGAGCAGTTTGCATTCCGGCTCATGGAACTGTCATGTAAAGCCAGGGACGTGGAGGTTCAGAAGGGGTACCAAGACCTTCGACGCCGTTATAATGAGATTGATGAGAAGAGCTTGACACTGAAACGTAAACGTATGGATGACATGATATATTGCTACTCGGCCATCGAGGAGCTTGGTATTTCTCTCGACGCAGACGCCAGAGTTCATATTCTCGACACTGTTAAAGTTCTCACCAAGCATCACACTAACGTCGACGGTGACATTTTTTAGGGGGGGGATGGGTTGAGACAGGCGTTCTGATCGTCATAATAAAACCGGAAATAATGAAACAATATCATACACACAGGCACACTTTCAACCATGTGGCGCGCCGAGACACCATCGCATGGCTACGTCGACGAAATGTACCCGCTGGACGCGCCGACGCATTTGATCATGGCGCCAGAGGACATGATTCTATTGATAGGGCATCCCAAACTTGCAGGATGATGCCAGCAAAACAACGCACGCGTGGGACGTCACCGACGGAACGAAGTGGGTTCACGTCTACAATTACAAGCACCCGCGCGCGTTTTCTATGAGGGGCGACGCGCCCGATGCAACGGCGTCGTTCTTTTCATTTGTCAAGGGTAGCAATCGTTGAGTGCATGTGGAGAGGCGGTGCTGCCGGGCCATGGGGAGGCGCGTTGCGAGGCCACTGGTTTCGATGCGCTCCGTCGTGGTTGGCATAGCAGTAGGCGATCGTGCGTGGGGGGAGCAAGGGGGGGGGTGGGCGCTGTTGGGGAGGGGCGTACGTGGAGTGTTTCGACCGCTACCAATCTCCGCCATACTTTTTGTTGACAAGACTGTAAATAAATCTGCCTTGCTCGATGGTACGGACCCGCCACTTTGAGAAATTGCTAGTCTGATGATTGTCACAACCTCCACCGGCCTCGCTTGCGCTCGGGAAAGAATTCGGCGCGTATGGGACACAATTGGAGATAGGGCATCCAACTGGGGCTGCACCCACCGCTGGTACAGGAATTGCCGGCGCTGCCGATATTCAGTCTCCGGGGGGACAAAGAGGGGGGCTTCGGCGTTTTCCGATTGCAAGCAACGGCGCTTGTGGGGGCGTTGGTTGCGGTTGAAAACTGTTGTATCAATCGCATTTGGAGTTTGCTGTGCACGCCAGCAGCAGGGAGAGAGACTGCTGTATCATGAAACGACGACCATAAACATCGTCCAAACGCATGCTTCTCGCATCTGCCCCATTTGGTTTCCAGACCCAATTGGCTGTGCACGCCAGCGGCAGGGAGAGAGACTGCTGTGTCATGAAACGACGATCATACATCAAGATTCTCCTGATGCCACCACACACACACACAAGAGATCCAAACACATGCTTCTCGCATCCGCCCCATGTGGTTTCCAGATCCAATCTGCTCCGAGCCACAACCATTAGAACCATCCCACTGCCACCCACACACCACACTCTCCAGTTCCGCATCAATCAAAATCCAACGACAAATGTAGCGTTCAGAAGGAAAGCGTTGTTTGTGGAAGGCGTTTGTTGAATTCGAAAGAAAGCAGGGGACGGGTGCTGAGCGTCCCCTGCGTGCAATGTCTTCAGTCTTCTTGTGCACCCGCGTCTCGGGGAAGAGAACGCTAGTGCAGTCAAACAACTAGTTGAGGAAGCAAGAGGAAGGAGCGTGGAAGTTAGGGCCTTGATCGATTTTGCCCATGGATCCATCAGTGCAAAATGCGGTCCAGGCAAAGATAGCAGCAGACGCAGCCGCGGCCGAAGCCGCACCCGCGTATGACGGCGCCGCACCCAACGCCGCTGCACCCAACGCCGCCGCCGCAGACGCTGCCGCCGCTGTAAACGCTGCCGCAGCCGCTGTCGCAGCCGCCGACGCAGCCGCAGCTGCAGCCGCTCCCCCGGCAGCCGTGCACAACGGCGGCGACGCCCCCCCGGCAAACAACGGACCAGAGGAGGGTGCCGGCGCGAACCCACTCGGCGGTATCCAGGCCATGCTCACCCAGTTCATGAACGCTCACCAAGCTCAAATGGCGGCCTTACACCAACAGGTGGCGCAGCAGGGACAGATCCTGCAGCAGCAGCAGCAGCAGCAGCAGCAGCAGCAGCAGCCACAACAGCAGCAGCAGCCACAGCAGCAGCAGCAACAACCCGCCGGCGGCTTTCTTCCTCCCGTCAACGCACCGGTGGTGGCCGCTAGCGCCGCGCCGCCCGCCCCGGCGACCGCGGGGTCGAAGATGACGGAGAAGATGAGGGCTGAGGACTGGAAAGCGACGGGCCCCCTGTGGCTCCTCGCGCGGGGCGGATTCGACACTCGCGCCCCGGTCGACGTGCCCTTCGTTAAAATGGTCGCCGGCGAATACTCACACATCACAGAGCAGGGAGGGAAACAGATGTGTAGCCTGACGGACATAAAAATCGAGCACTGTTTCCCGCCCAAGTCCGCCAACGCCGCCCTCGCTGCCATGCCCGTAACGGTCCACTTCGACACCTTCATCACCGTGCTGTTCAAAACGATCGAGTACGGCATGGACACGGCCGAGGAGAATGCCAAGCTTCGCGTCGCGGCCTGGAGGGCGGAGTTCGCATCGATTACAAGGAAGCTGGCTACGTACCTCACCCTCCACTACACAGGCCTGCAGCCCCATGAAAACCGGGTCCGCAACGTCCTCCTGGATGCCATCAACCGCGGCTTGGAAGACGGTTTCCGCATTTTACACAAGATGGCATACGACCTACGCTGGACGCACCAGGACGGCCCCCCCACCGCGGACGCCACGGATGCCGTCCCATTTCCGCGATTCAAGCTCCTGAAGACCTTGCTCGAGGAAGATCACACCCAGAGTCTCGCGGAAAAGGCAGCCCAATGGCCTCTCCCCACCGTGGCCGCCGCCCTCGCCCCCGCCACGAGTGCAAAGCGGAAGAGCGGAACGGCCGGGGCCAAGACAGCGACAACCAAGCGGCAGCGGACCACGACCACGACCCCGACGTGCCCCCCCGGTTTTTGCAAGGGATGGTGGTTCAGCCGCCAGTGCCGTATCCCAGACTGCCAACTCCACCACGTACACGCCGGTCCCGCCTCCGCCACCTCCGCCGCTTCCCCACCCCCGCAGGTCCCGCCACCCCCGCAGGCCCCGCCGCAGCAGGCGGCGGCGCCGCAGCCGCTACCATCGCAGCAGCAGCAGCAGCAGCAGCTCCGCCAGCCCAGCGTGGGCAACTTCAGCATGACGGTCCACGGCGGCAGGGGCGGTGGAGGAGGGAACCAGGGGCGCGGCGCCGGAGGGAGGGGCGGCGGGGGGAGGGGAGGTTTCTGACAGGTTGGGCTCTGCCATACGGCAGGGCCGACAGTAGGTGCGGGAGGGGAGTCAGGACGCGCTGGTACCTGGTTCGCCGACGTCGCCAGGTCCGTGGGGCCTCGGGACGCGCCCACGCCGGGGTCGGTTTCGCCGGCCCTGTTTCACGGTGAGCAACTCAAGTTGAGCAATAGCGGTCGCGCAGCAAGGCATAGGTGGACCAACCACACGAACCCGTCTGGTAGCTCCACAAACCTCGACGTAGCCGAATCTCGCCCACCTGTACGATCGGATAGTAGGTTGTCCCCACACTCCAGGGCCAGAACCCTCGAAATGTCGGCACAACCACCGTTTCCTACACGAATTGACGAGATGCCGCCACGAACACGCGAAGCAGACCAACGAGTATCACCGCTTACCACAAAGATAGACACGTCATGTCACCTGTCTCCCACACAAGCCGCAGACGTAGCTGTGTCGGACACAGGGAGACTTTCGTCTCTCCCACAACGCGTAGAAGGCGGCGTTTCGGACACGGGGCTCGCCTCGCCTCTCACACGCCCCCCGGGGTATTCCGTGTCAGACGCGCGGCAGCCAACGTCTCCAACGCCGCTCGCAGCCTTGAAGGAGTCAGCGGCGACCCATCGCCCGTCTCGCACACAGCCCCACGAGGCACGTGTACCAGACGAGGCACGATCGACGTTTCTCACTTCGGTCACCGCGCCTGGCGCGTCAGACACGACCTGTCCTCGAAGTCCCACCCTGCCAGAAATGGTCCAAGGGTCGGCACTACGACGACAACCGTCTCTCACGCACCACGCAAACTTTACCCCCACGCAGCAGCTCCAGCGCAATATACAACCTCCTGTAGGACTGCGCTCGACCTACACCACGGAACAACGAGTCTTGCGTCATCGTAGCCCTCCCCACGTCGGGTCATCATCGATTCCCAATGGCCAAGGGCGCAGTGAAACACAGCGAAAACACGTGGCGAGGTGGCACGAGGACAGAGCAACACTCGGAAAAACAAACCTTGAACAACCAGAGAGAGAACAAATTCTGTATCAACTAGCAGAGGTTTGCACACAAATGATGCGAGACAACCGTGGTTCGGTAGGGAAGGTAGCACGGTCGCTCGGCGGAACCCTGGTCACACCACCGGTAGACCCGAACCACGTCAGACAATATTTTGGGGACCTAAAAGGTTTTCCACAGATCGAAGAACTGATGACAATCGTTACTGGAGGGGTACCAGTGAGTGCCCCCCCGTCTAAAGCGGACCTTGCAAGCGCACTGAACTACGGAAACCACCGGTCGGCTGACGAGCACCTACCACTCATTTGGAAGAAACTCGCAGAGGATGTACGAAGAGAGAGATGTCTCGTTATTCAAAAATCGGCGGCGTATGAAATCCCAAACCTCCGCGTGTCGCCGCTGGGAGCGGTCGTTACCCACAAGGTTAGGATAATCAACGACTTGTCTTTCGACGCTGACAACAAAGGAGTAAAAGGAGGTCTCAACGCTGACACAGACGTCGACAGTGTACCCCCTAGCCTCTGCGCCGAAGCTCTGCCAAAATTCCTGTCGGAGCTAGTTAGCCTTCGAGCCAAAAACCCGAAGCTCCGCATCCTCATGTCAACGACGGACGTCAACGACGCCTATCGCAACGTTCGAGTAGAACCTGAGCAAGCGCACAACTTCAGCTACGTAGTCGACGACCTCGTCGTCATCGATTTCCGCCTGACTTTCGGTTGGACCGGCTCGCCGGGACATTTCGGAGTTATGGCGTCCGCGGCTGAGCACTCGCACTGTAATACCAATCTCGACAGCGTGCAGTTGCTGCCCGAAGGAGTAAACATGATGAAGCATGTAAAAATCGTTGAACCGTGGGAGGAAGGCGACCCTACGCCCGTGCCGGACGACGCCACAGTTCACGCCACAAAAGGAGGCGATCGGTCGAGCAATTTTATGTCAGTCGTTTACGTAGATGATCACGGCCTCCTGAGAACCCAGCAATCGCCCGACGACTTGTCAGCGCTGACCGTGTCCGCGTCTTTAGCATCAGACTACGTTCGCTTGTTCGGCCCGGGAGAACCGGGGGAGACTCCTATACTCGCGCCGAAGAAGAGTTCGAATTGGGACACGCAGCTTGAATACTTAGGTTTCGTCATCGACTCGCACAAGCTAAAAATCTCTTTGACGACAAAGAAAGCAGAGGCGTTAAAAACAGCCTTAGAAATCGACTGGCCGCGCCACAAGCGTGAAGCGACAGCGCAAGAAGTGTTTAGCATAGCCGGGAAGCTGTGGAACCTCACGTACGTGGTTCGGGCCGGAAAGTACTTCGTCTGGAGGTTGTTGAGACTCACAGGACTCCACAGGAAACACACGAGAAACTGTAGCCACGTTGTAGAACTAGGGAGAGAGTTCCACGACGACCTAGATTTTTTCAGGTGGGCAATCGAACACGAATTGCTCACAGCTGGAGAGTCGCTGAACGCCCCGTGCTACGGTGTCGTAAAACGCCAGCCAAAACGACTTTATCTATCAGACGCTAGTTTCGACGCCATTGGCGGCTTCTGTCCAGAAAAAAGGGTGTTTTGGCGATACGACTTGCCCTTGGACTTCGCAACCGAATTGAAACAAAAGGCCGCGCGTCGGGAGACCTGTAGCGTCACGATCAATCTACTCGAACTCGTGGGCATGGTAATGACCGCCTGGGTAATGCACAGCCTCGTAGGGGATCGCCCAAAAAACAACAACGACCCTGTCTTGATGCGAGGTGACAACATGGCGGCCGTCACATGGTCAAACCGGTGCGGCGGGGCCAGAGACAAACGCGCGTGTTTGATGATGAGAATGCTAGGACGACTCGAGATTTCGGGAGAATGGAGTTACGAGGCAAAACACATCCCGGGCGTAAAAAACACGCTCGCGGACGGGATTTCTCGATGGCCAAGGTCGGAACTAGCCGATAGGGTCCAAAGATTCACCAACACAAACGATTGGCGCGAAATACCACTCGGTTCACGCGGAGAAAAAGTGTGTTCCTTCGTGCTGCAGAAAAAGAACCTACAACCCCGTCACGATCGAACGTTATGGAATCTCATGATGACACCTCACTAAAATTCATCGACAAAACACCCCCGTGACCTCCAACGTTATCCTCGAACCCTCCGCTTACGGACGCTTCAGGAACAGGGCGGGAAGGAGAGGGGATGAGCACGGAAGTCGCGCGGTTGGTGGATACTTTAGTGAGCGCGTCGATCGGGGGAAGCACGCATAAGGTGTACGCCGCGAAGTGGAAGACATGGTTGGATTTTATGAAACACAAGGGTAAAGAACCGTGGTTGAACTCGATGGACGAGTCCGAGATCGTCGCGCTCCTCCTCGAATTTATGACGTGTCGCTTGTTTTCGTTCAACAACCAGCAGTCCACAGTTCGGGGATACCTCGCAGCGATCAAGTTTTACCATAAGCTATGTACGGGGTGGGAGCCTCCCACGTCGCACTGTATGATTACGGCGGCAGGGAAAGGGATTGATCGCATTCGAGGGATGACGGGCAAGCAAGCGCAAGTGAGGCTGCCCCTCACGTGGTCGATGTTGTCCCAAGGCTACCATACCGTCGCGAGCGCTCCGGATGGAGGAAAAGTTTTCTGGTTAGGACTGACGCTGTCGTATTTTCTCTTGTGCCGAGCTTCGGAATTGTTCGCGTACGCGAACGGCCTCGTCCATCCAGATTTCTGTTTGACGCGTGACTGCTTGAGGTTTTTTCAAGGAGACATTCAAGTGGAGACTGAAGATAGAGCGCGCGCGGATTCAGTCAGGATTCATTTCGTGGCGTCAAAAGCAGATCAGAATCGAGAGGGATGCACGATCACGCGCACCCGCAGCCCGAGATCGGAGGAACCTGGTAGGGCGCCTTTCGGAGCCTTCGAAGCGATCGTGGAGCTCCTGAACGTCCACCGGAGCCTTCCCGGACGTGCCCCTTTGATGACGAGGATGGGTGCAAATGGGTGGAAGGTGGTTACTCGCGCGGAAGCTGTAGTCGCGCTGAGGAGGATGGTTGCTTGTGCAGGGAAGGATCCGGCACAGTACGCGTTGCACTCGGGTCGCATTGGTGGCGCCACGCAATTAGCCGCGCAAGGCGTGTCGGACTTGCAGATTCAGCGGGCTGGGCGTTGGAAGTCGCGAGCGTTCATGGTGTACGTAAGGGAAGCGGGAGAAGGAGCAGAAACGGTTTCCGTGGGACTTACAGGAGGAAGATGAGAGTAAAACAGTACACTCAGCCTGCACAATGGCGTGGTTTTCAGATAGCTTGGAAGAGGCTATTCTCGTACCGGATTGGCTGAGTCGTGAATTCGAGTATCGTATAGGGACATCGTAGGGGCAGGACCCACAAGAGTGGAGGTACGGTTCGTCTACATGTGATCTATATTGTCTCGGGTCTTCACCATTTTTTCTCGTAGAAGATTAGAAAAATAATGCCAGAATTCTTGAGCCTATAACAAATCGCAACTGCTCCGTGAGCGCATGCGCCGCACATTGGGTGTAACATCAATAATCTTGCGGAGCCCCCTCTCAGGTCATCTCCGTTTTTCCACAACAGCAGAGAGAGCGAGAGAACCACCACCATCGCACAGAGACTGCTGTGGGAGAGGTGCTTTGTAGATTGGTGGGGGGCGGACCTTCTGCTCTGCTTTTCCGCCACGCTACGCGCACCGGGAGGGAGCCGGAACAGAACTTGGCGTGCGTTGCCTCATTTGTCCGCAACGGTGCGCACGCGGGGAGGGTATCCACAACAGACTTCTGGGCGCGCGCGGTGAGAGATTAGGGTGCTGAGACAAGGGGGTTTCGCTTATTTTGCTCTGGAACGGCCACCGCACACAAGCTCCCAAAGGCTTCCGCGTAAAAATATGACGCATCGTACAACAGAAGAAAACATGTCTGTGACGCCGAATACCACCCCTCCCCCTCCCCTCCCCGACTGCCCTGCTGCAGAGAGAGCGAGAAGACCACCATAATCTGCTGTGGGAGAGATACTTTGTAGTTTGGCGGGGGGGGCGGACCATCTCCTTCATTTTTCCGCCACGCTACGCACACCGGGAGGGAGCCAGGGTAACATCAACAGACTTCCGGGCGCGCGCGGTGAGTCATTTGTCTCAATAGGCTGAGCAAACGGTGCCCGGACCAAGGTTTTTCGCATGTGTGTCGTGTCGGCGCCAGTGTAGGCGAAGCGGTTGGTATGCTTCAATTAGCTGTGGAACGACCACGCAAACATGCTCCCAAGTCTGCCGCTTAAAAATGGACATGTCGCACAACAGAAAAAATCCTTGTGTGTGACGCCGAATACCACCCCCTTCCCCCTACTGCAACAACAAATAGAAAATCTACAGTTCCACCATGGCCACGCGAGGTGACGCTGTTCAGGCCACGCGTGAAGGGGTGAGATTTACGGCTTTGACCGTAGTACAGTCGTTTGCGGAGGGAGCCATCGAGATCGGTGCCTCCGCGCCGGTGGTGGCTCCACTATGCACCGCTCTGCTGAAGGCCAAGGGTGTCGTGGATGCGGCCAGCCGCAACAAGGAGGAGCTCGAGGAGCTGCATGAGAGATGCGAGATGATCACGATACAGGTGATCGACAAGGCCAAGGCTTCGAAGACATCGACGATTGACGTGAAACCCCTCCAGGAGTGCGTCGACAAGCTCAAGGAGGTGGCCGAACGCTACCATGACCGAGGGCGCTTGGCCAGGCTGGCGCAATTTCGCAGAGACGGCGAGGACATCCAGAGGCTTCGCAAACGCATCGAGGACGTCGTTCCGATCATGGGACTCTCGGGTGTGGTGAACAACGGGGAGAAACTGGATCAGATTCTGGTGAGAAGCGTACCCGGTTGCAAATTGCTTCACGATTTTTACCCTCGTTTCTCAGTGTTAGCAAAAACGAAACCTTACGAGACCTCTTAAGCGGTTAGGAGAACTTCGGGCCCGCCACAACAACAGACCAGGATATCAATTTGGGGCTTTTCAACACTTGCTTCTTCCTCCTTTTTCGTTTCCGTCTGTTTCGTTGGGCTGTTCTTGGCGCACAGGCTCGTCTGCAGCCAGGACCCAAGCTAGCACCGGTGCCGAAAAAGGCTCCTTTCACCAAGTCATTTCACGTTGTGCGCGATGGGGTGGTGGACAGAGTGTGCAAGATCCTCGGTGGCGACGGAGGGCCAGCGATGGCGGCACTGACGGGGGGGAGCGGGGCGGGCAAAACCACCTCCGCCGCTGCCATGGTGGGTGAGCGAGGTGATCGCGTGAGGGCGCTATTTCCCGACGGCGTGGTGTGGCTTTGGGTGGGCCGGGAGGCAGGGACCGCAGACCGCTTACCCAGTCTGATGTCCAATCTAGCCAAGAGACTCCACGAGGACGTGATGAAAGGGGCCGTCGATGCTCCAACGGGCGATGACGGCGTGAGCTACGTCAGGAAGATCGTGTCACAGGAGAAGTTGCGGTGCCTTGTGGTGGCCGACGATGTGTGGGAGGCGTCAGTGGTCCAGAAGCTGAGAGAGACGGGCATGTGGGTGCTCCTGACCACCCGATTCCCAGAGATGGGGGAACCCGAGGAGAGGGTGGTCATGGACACACTGATACCGGCCGAGGCGGAGGATGTTCTTCGCGGTGCAGCTGAGCTGCCGCTCGGTGAACGTTTGTGCGACGCCTCGATGAAAGTCCTCGAGATCTGTGGTCGTGTGGCGATGGACACCGCATTCGTGGGGAGCTGGACCTCTGTGCGTACCACTAATGGCGTACCCAAGAGCAACAAGGCGTGGGAACGTACTGTGGAAGAACTCACGGCCCAGATCGACCACGTTCGGGGTCAGATGAAAGTCGGGAATACTGGCGAGGATAACGATCGCGCCATCAACAGACTTGCGGTTCTGCGCGCCGGCTTCAAATACATTGGAAGGGAAGACCCTCTGGCCCAAGAGCTGTATGTAAAGCTCGCGGTGTTCCCCGAAGGCTTTTTGTTCGGCGAATCGGACGCAGCGGTGCTTCTGGAAAACGAAGAAGTAGCGAAAGGACCGATATCGATCTTGGAGCGATGGGGTGTTCTTCGAACCGATGCATCAGAAAAGTACCGCACACACGACGCCCACGCGGACTTTGCGAGAAAGAAGCTCATGGATAGGAATGATTTACGCGAGCCAGCCGTGGAAAGGTGGACTGAACACATTTCTCGTTTGGACTTTGCGGTTGGCGTCGAGATATTCGTTCTGCTACCCATGTGGCGGGCGTTGGAGGAGGTGGGGGGAAAGGGGTGGTGGGCACTTCGGCCGTACGACGATCAGCTTATTCAAATGGTCACCTCGAATCCTGCGACGAGTTATGCGACGAGTGGTGCTGTTGGAGTTGTCATGAATTTATACCGTGGCGCTCGAAAGCTTGGCGAACTAGCAGAAATCATGAAGAGGGTGGAACCGCTGTTTCGGCGAGCGCTGGAGATCGAGGAGGCCACATTGGGGCCCGACGATATACAAGTTGCCGTGACGCTACAAGAGCTGGGTCTGTGTATGCGGGAGACGGGGCGGCCGGGGGAAGCGGAAACATTGTTTAGGCGAGTGCTGGAGATCCAGGAGGCCAAGCTGGGGGCCGACGATGTGGGGGTTGCCTGGACGCTGCACGAGCTGGGTCTGTGTGTGCGGGAGGCGGGGCGGCCGGGGGAGGCGGAGTCGTTGTTGAGGCGAACGCGGGAGATCTATGAGGCCAAGTTGGGGCCCGACGATGTCCGATGTGCCATGACGCTGCACGGGCTGGGTGGGTGTGTGCGGGAGGCGGGGCGGCCGGGGGAGGCGGAAGGGTTGTTTAGGCGAGCGCTGGAGATCTTAGAGGCGAAGCTGGGAGCCGACGATCTACAGGTTGCCGTGACGCTGCAAGCGCTGGGTGGGTGTGTGCGGGAGACCGGGCGGCCCGGGGAGGCGAAAGTCATTTTTAAGCGACTGCTCAAGATCGTGGAGGCAAAGTTGGGGGCCGACGATCTCCAAGTTGCCTCGACGTTGCACGAGATAGGCCTGTGTGTGTGGGAGGCGGGGGCGCCGGGGGAGGCGGAAGCGTTGTATAGGCGAGCGCTTGAGATCAGGGAGGACAAGTTGGGGCCCGACGATCTGCAGGTTGCCGACACGTTGTACGCGATGGGCCTGTGTGTGCGGGAGGCGGGGCGGCCGGGGGAGGCGGAAGCGTTGTATAAGCGAGCGATGGAGATCCGGGAGGGCAAGTTGGGGGCCGAAGATGTGAATGTTGCCGTGACGCTGCACGGGCTGGGGCTTTGTGTGCGGCAGGCGGGGCGGCCTGGGGAAGCGGAAGACTTGTTTAGGCGAGCGCTGGAGATCAGGGAGGACAAGCTGGGGCCCGACGATGTCAATGTTGCCGCGACGCTGGGCGAGCTGGGCATGTGTGTGCGGGAGGCGGGGCGGCCGGGGGAGGCGGAACCGTTGTTTAGGCGAGCGCTGGAGATCAAGCAGGCCAAGTTGGGAGCTGACGATGTGGGGGTTGCCTGGACGCTGCACGATTTGGCTGTGTGTGTGCGGGAGGCGGGGCGGCGTGGGGAAGCGGAAGCGTTACTGAGGCGAGCGCTTGAGATCAGGGAGGACAAGTTGGGCCCCGACGAAGTCAGTGTTGCCGTGGCGCTGGTCGAGCTAGGTCGGTGTGTGCGGCAGGCGGGGCGGCCGGCGGAGGCGGAAGAGTTGCTTTGGCGAGCGCTGGACATCTTAGAGGCGAAGCTGGGGTCCGACGATCTGCAGGTTGCCGTGACGCTGCAAGAGCTGGGTCTGTGTGTGCATGAGGTGGGGCGGCCGGGGGAGGCGGAAGCGTTGTTTAGGCGAGCGCTGGAAATCAGGGAGGGTAAGTTGGGGGCCGAAGATGTGAATGTTGCCGTGACGCTGCACGGGCTGGGGCTTTGTGTGCGGCAGGCGGGGCGGCCTGGGGAAGCGGAAGACTTGTTTAGGCGAGCGCTGGAGATCAGGGAGGACAAGTTGGGGGCCGACGATGTCAATGTTGCCACGACGTTGTACGCGATAGGCCTGTGTGTGCGGGAGGCGCGGCGGCCGGGGGAGGCGGAACCGTTGTTTAGGCGAGCGCTGGAGATCAAGCAGGCGAAGTTGGGAGCTGACGATGTGGGGGTTGCCTGGACGCTGCACGATTTGGCTGTGTGTGTGCGGGAGGCGGGGCGGCCGGGGGAGGCGGAACCGTTGTTTAGGCGAGCGCTGGAGATCAAGCAGGCGAAGTTGGGAGCTGACGATGTGGGGGTTGCCTGGACGCTGCACGATTTGGCTGTGTGTGTGCGGGAGGCGGGGCGGCCGGGGGAGGCGGAACCGTTGTTTAGGCGGGCGATGGAGATCTTAGAGGCCAAGTTGGGGCCCGACGATTTACAGGTTACCTACACGCTGCATGAGCTGGGTCTTTGTGTGCGGGAGGCGGGGCGGCCGGGGGAGGCGCAAGCGTTGCTGAGGCGAGCGCTTGAGATCAGGGAGGACAAGCTGGGGCCCGACGATGTCAATGTTGCCGCGACGCTGGGCGAGCTGGGCATTTGTGTGCGAGAGGCGGGGCGGCCGGGGGAGGCGCAAGCGTTGCTGAGGCGAGCGCTTGAGATCAGGGAGGACAAGCTGGGGCCCGACGATGTCAATGTTGCCGCGACGCTGGGCGAGCTGGGCATTTGTGTGCGAGAGGCGGGACGGCCGGGGGAGGCGGAACCGTTGTTTAGGCGAGCGCTAGAGATCAAGGAGGCCAGGTTGGGGGCCGACGATGTCAAGGTTGCCACGACGCTGCACGCGCTGGGCCTGTGTGTGCGGGAGGCGGGGCGGCCGGGGGAGGCGGAACCGTTGTTTAGGCGAGCGCTAGAGATCAAGGAGGCCAGGTTGGGGGCTGACGATGTGGGGGTTGCCTACACGCTGCAAGAGCTGGGTCAGTGTGTTCGGAAGGAGGGGCGATTTAAGGAGGCGGAAGGCTTGTTTAGGCGAGTAATGGGGATCAGGGAGGCCCAGTTGGGACCCGACAATCTACAGGTTGCCGTGGCGCTGGTCGAGCTAGGTCTGTGTGTGCGGCAGGCGGGGCGGCCGGGGGAGGCGGAAGCGTTGTTTAGGCGAGCGCTGAAGATCCTGGAGGCCAAGCTGGGGCCCGACGATCTGCAGGTTGCCGTGACGCTGCGAGAGCTGGGTCTGTGTGTGCATGAGGCGGGGCGGCCGGGGGATGCGGAACCGTTGTTTCAGAGAGCGCTTGACATCAAGGAGGTCAAGTTGGGGCCCGATGATGTGGAGGTTGCCAACACGCTGTACGCGATGGGTAAGGTTGTGCGGGAGGCGGGGCGGCCGGGGGATGCGGCACCGTTGTTTCAGAGAGCGCTCAAGATCTTTCAATCCAGGTTGGGGGCCGACGATCACCAAGTTGGTTGGACGCTGTATAATGTCGGTATGTGTATGCGGCAGGCCGGGCGGCCGGGGAGGCGGAAGCGTTGTTCAGGCAAGCGCTCACGATCGACGAGGCAAAATGGGGGCCCGACGATGCCGAAGTTGCTTACACACTGCACGAGATGGGGCTGAGTGTACGGGAGGCTGGGCGGCTGGGAGAGGCGGAAAGACTGTTCAAGCGAGCGCTCAAGATCCGTCAAGCCAAGTTGGCACCCGACGATCCACAAGTGGCCGTGACGCTGCACGCGATGGGTGGTTGCGTTCGGGAGGCAGGGCGGCCGAGGGAGGCAGAAGAGTTGTTCAGACGGGCGCTGGAGATCAAGGAGGCCAAGTTGGGGGCCGACCATGTGGATGTTGCCGAGATACGACTAGAGTTGGGTGGGTGTGCCGAGGACTTACACGGTAAATAGTGCGCACTCCATGTTTTCCTTATTTTTTTGGCTTGTGGTGATGCTTTTGCAAAGGAGTTAGTTTTTCGACATGGGTTTCATCCAGTACGGTGTTTGTTCTCTCACGTCCAAATTTAGAGGTTTCCGTAATCAACAAATCCGTTCAACTGGTGCGATGTTCGCGCGACGTCTCCGACCGGAACAAACGGCACGTCTGCTTCGATTCCGATTGAAAATATCGAAGCTGTGTGGGGCGGGCGCGCTCGCCGCCGGGTACTATCGGAAATGTCGTTTTGGTTGTAGCGGGGGGGGCTGACGAGGCCCCGGCCTGTTTTTTGTTTTCCCGCGATTTCCCTTGTCGGATCTGGGTAGATAGAGGTCGTTGCTCGGTAAGCTTTCCTGCGATTTCCTTGTCGAACTTGGGTAGATATATGCAGCTGCGCCCACGGAAGGCGTCTCTTGTCGACACTCAGCGGAGATGGGAATGGTTTTTATTGTGAAGACAACAAGCAATTGCCCAATGGCATCATGACACAACCCGCACCGGAACCAGCGTCGTACTTGGCATCAACCTGCCCTGCTCGGGACACTCTTTAAACAAGAACCTCCAAAAGATCTTTCAGCCACTGCTTCTCCCCAGCAAGGGCCTCTTCCCTCCTGAAAGCCGCCTATTGCTCTTCAATCGCGAAAGTAAAACACATGCCCTCCTCCCCCTCAGCGAAAAACGGCATTGTGTGCTACTAGAATCCCCGGCTGGCATCGCCCTCCTCTCCCGCCGCGAGGGCCCCAGCGCCTGTATTTCTGGTGTGGAAGAGCAAGGATTTCGTCAATTTTGCACGTAGTGCCGTATTTGAAGGCGGGGCGGCGGGGGGAAGCAAGAGACACCTACCGCCACCTACGCAACTCTGGCGCGCTCGAGCTTCGCGAAAAATCCGTGATTTTCCGATTGCCAGCGACGCGCTTATCGGGGTCTCTGGTCGGTGTGGTATCAACGGCACACGGTTGTACCCAGCGCTGGTTTAGCCTGTTATTATTGCACTTCGAATACTTGCACCCATCCATTTCTGTTCTCAACTGGAACGCATGTTGATCTGCTCCAAATCTTCGCTGAGTTGATACGATGATCAACAGAATACGTACTGTAGTTCTTGTAAAACCGAAATACTGCTGTACGTCCAGCAGCACCTGGATTTCACGGCTTCTAAGCGAACAGAAGAGTGCTTCCTCTCAGTGCGTGTGACGCTACATTTACTGTCTGATCCATAGTGGTCGATCGAAGGACGTACTGTAACTCAGGGCACGTAGCAAAATGCGGAGAGACTGCGTCTGTGCAGCAGCGCAGCAAAAATCATTGCACACCCTGCACCCGATGTGCCAAGGTTTGGTAAGACAGCAGATGTGTGTGCGAACACAAGCCTCTTAGAGACAGAGGCCGCGCAAGCCCGCACCGTGATTGGCTTGCGGTGCGATTCGTGTCGGTCTGTTGAAGCCGGTGGCTCACAGCAGCAAAAATGCGGAGATACTGCTGCAGCGGAAATCGTTGCACGCCCTGCACCCCACACACGGTTTGGTAACACAACAACGCAGCCGATGTGTGTGTGTGTGTGTGTGAACACAAGCCTTGAGAGAGAGGGTGGCGTGCTTATTGCTCACGAGGCTCTACATCGAGCGGTGCAATCTGTTGCGTTCTGGGTTCGAATGGCGCGTTTCGCCGCACGGGCCCCCTATAAAAACGATATATACTACTCCGCTGCACGTATCGAACCGCGGAACCCCCTCCTCCTGGTGTCATTTGCGAAGTTGGCACTTCTAAGGATAGCCACACGCTACGCCATGAGTGGGCTACGCTGTCATGTGTACAACAAGCATGGATCTTCTCGCTACAAAGGTGAAGAGTTTGTTGTGTCGCGTTATTGACTCGTGTGGACAAGTACACGTGAAAAACGCGGATCAAATACAGCAGTAAAACGCGGATCAATAACAGCAGTACTTTTTCGTTGATGCTGCTGATGTGTATAGCGGAGAAGGCAAGAGACACAGGTTGAGCGCCACAGAAGGTAGCATGCCCCCCTCCTCTCAACGCCCTTGTTTGTTTAACGCGGCGCAGCAGTTGCACATCTGCAGCAGTAATCTGTGTAGGTAGTCCAACTGCGCCGTAAGGACAAGTACATGTGTAAACGCGGATCAATGACAGCAGACTTTTCCACTGATGCTGCTCCTCCTGTATGTAGCGGCGAAGGCAAGGGACACATGATGAGCGTCACAAAGGTAGCACGCTCCCCTCCTCTCAACGCCCTTGTTTCATTTACGCGGCGCAGCAGCTAAACATCTGCAGCAGTATTCCATGTACGTAGTCTATATGCGCCGCATTTTTTCCATCGTACCCTGTCCTGCCCCTCCGTTCCTGCAGGCGCAAGCGGGAAGTCGGCAGCAGCGGTGTGTCAGGAACATAAGACGGAAGGCACGACCATTGTAAAATCCAAAACGTGCGAGCACAGTGGGTGTGAGAAGCGTCCCTCGTTTGGGTTTCGACTTGCAAACAGAAAACGGTTTTGTTTTCGCCACGCAGAGGATGACATGATCAATCTGCAGCTGAAAGTGTGTGCTCATTCGGGTTGTACTTCAACGGCCAACTACGGACACGGAGGAGAACGTACCCACTGCCAGCCACACGGAGAAAGCGGGATGACAGGCCCTAAAGGGCAAATGATCGTATCAGCGTTGCAACCATCTGTGTGGCCTGAAAAGGCTTCGACGAAAGCAGCTGCAGGGTGGTGTGCTGGATGTAGCAAAAGCTGCTTTTCTCGCAGCGGCACGCTTCGGTGGAGCCAGGGGGCAGAGCGGCGGGGACGATGGTGTTTTGATCCCTGACGTCGGCATGTCAGGCGATCTCCCTGCGGTGGAGCAGTCTGGTTCGGTGAGTGAGCGGCTTGAGAACGAGAGAGTGTGTGTGTGTGTGTAAATTGTCACCAAAAGCGCTGGGTGCACTTTTCCTGTGAAAACCGTGGCCCACAAGTTATGTTTCTCCCTCCGCGCGCGACTCGGCCACGGCTCGAACAGCTCGCACCGACACACCAGGCATTGGAGCGAGAGGGAGGACAAGTTGAAATCGAAAGGAGGGAAGCAGGGGACGCAGTCAGAGAAAAGAGGCTGCTGAGGAACGCGAGCGGAAGGCACGAGAGGTGGGTTGCCGACGTTTGTGTGTGTCCAAGTTGTAAACGCTTTGTCTTGTCGCTGGTCCCCTGCACATGGCAGCATCACGGAGCGATCCCCATGTGTGTATGTTTTGATCGGCAGGCAATCGAGAAGCTACAAACGGACATGGAGAGAGTGAAGGCCGACATCGAACGTGCTTTGAGGAAGAATGAGAAGTGCCAATCCAAGGCCCCACGAGTGAGGTTGCCACGCCGCTGTAGGGAGAAAGCTCAAGAAAAGGACGGGCCCAAAGAAATGGCGGCCCTTGACTTTCGATCTATGCATAATGAGGTGCCCTTTGTGTGGCTAAAGGAGCATTTTGAAGTGGACGAGAGGCCAAGCCAGATTGAAGGCCAAGGGGCGTTTCTCAAGCGATGCGCACGCAAAGGCAAAACAGTGCATACGTCGGTGTTGCCTAGCTCCGAATTCGACGATATTTTTACGATAGAACAGTACGACTGCTGCTATCGCGTGATTCATGCTGAAAAGAGCGGGGTAGTGTACATCGACCCAGGTGCTCTTTTCCGAGGCAACTTGATGGGGTGCCTGGAAGACATGGGAAGTCGGATGATTCGTCTTCTAAATCATTGCAGCTCGCCCAATGCGGAGCTAACTTTCAGCGGCAGCTCCTGACTGGTATGAATCAACGAAAGCTGGACAGGCGGTGATTACAACCTGGTACACGTGCTCACTCGTAACTCTTCGACCCGTGCGAGCAGGGGAAGAACTTACGATTCGCTATGCCAGGGTTACGCCCGAGTAGGAGCGGGGTAAGCTGGACAGGAGAAGCAAGAGGCTGCGTTTGGTCTCCCGGTCGAGTTAGACTACGCCATTAGGACAGAGTGTCAAACCGTGGGCGTAGCGTAGCGCTTGATGGGGGTGTTGGTCGCGACATAAACGACTGTATGCTGCTGGTACAGGCGGTGCTGGCGCTACCGGCTCTCTGTGTGGGGCGGGTAAGGGGGCGGAGCGTACTTGGTCTTTCCGATTGCCAAAAAAACGCTTGTAGGGGGCGTTGGTCTACTTCGAAACCAGTGCCAGCAACCATTTCAGGACTTTTTCGGCTCGGATAAGAACACAGCTATTTAAGCTCTGTCAAAAGGAGGTCTTCAATGGGCACCAATGGCTTCGCTATGATTGTTTGATGTACGAATCGATCAAGGTCCTACGTCCACTCTCTCTCTTTACTCTGATGTATCAAATCTCTCGTTCTGCTAGCCGTTCTGCTAGCCAGATCCTGCGGCCGCTGAGGTGCTCCTCGGGAAGGTCACCTGTCCTCCGAGTTGCTTACACATTTCAACTCAATGGCGGCCCTGAGCGAATCGTGCGACAGGTCTTTCATCATACCAGTCCGCCTGCTGATTGAGGATTTCTATGGCCGAGATCCCACACACATTGTTCGCGCCGACGCACGCCGTGCGAGATTTTAGTGACTCGCCGGTGGTCGCGTGAGATACGCACACCTCCACGATAGAAGTTATCGCACCATTCTGGAAGATGGCTACGTCCGCCGATAAGTTTTTGTTCGCGTCGTAGCGATACTCCTGGTGCGCGGAAGAGTCAGCGTACTTACGCGCTATCATATGCCTTTCTGTAACACACTTGCCCTTGAAAATGAGGCGCGAACAGCACTTCTCAATCAGCAACTTTCTCCTTGTAGAGGGCCGATACTCCGCCTCCGGAACCGTCGGGCGACAGGAGGTGGTGCGCGAAGTGGAACACTCTGATCTTGCCCTGTTTCCGTACCAACGCACCGGCACATTCTAGGCACGTGAATGGGCCCTCGGCCTTGGAGCAGGAGGGCACAACTAGCACATCCATCTCCTCTACGCGACCGAGTACGCGACGGGATATGTTTCCGGTCGGAAAATGAACCACCTACGATGATCCCGAATGGTGTTTAATGGCGGCGCATTCAGACCTTTTCACCCCTTTTTTACCCTTGATTTCTGCTTTATTACCTCTTTCCTACCACATGCTTCCTCGTGGCCCACCGTGTCCTGAATTTTGACTCCCAAATTTTGGTGTTTATTCTTACTTACATCTTGGACACCGCGTTGAAGTCGTGAGAAGGTTGCGGGGTGTAGATGTTCGCTTTCATGACGCTGATATCATGTGCGCGGTGAAATCTGATGTACGCTCCGCCGTGACGTTCGGGTTTTTATTTCACTCCATTATCGTAGGTCGACGAGGACGAAGGTGATGGAGATGGCGAAGAAGACCACGTTTCTCCCGAGTTCGAGGGAGGGGTGAGCGAGGTGGGTGTGCTTCCCATCGAGAGGGATGATTCGACGAGTCAAATGTGGGGCGGTGACTTTCGAAGAGAGTTACATTCCAATTTGCATGTTTTCGTGTTTCTTTCTTCAGATTGAATCGGAGGACGGCGAAGGTGCGATGCACGGGGCGGAGGAGCAGGGGCAGGAGCAGGGGGCTGAAGACACAGAGAAGAACAAAGATGAAGAAGACATGGAGGAGGAGGAGACGGAGGAGGAGGAGGATGGTGAATGGGAGGAGGAGCGTAGTGATGGCACGGAGCAAGGGCGGGGGGACGACACGGATGAGGGCGCGAGCGAAGATGAGCAGGTAAGCAAGATCGTGCTTTTCGTATTCGCTTTGTGTAAAAGCTGGTGATGCCTCAATACTATATAGTAGTGAACGAAGTTCGTCACATATTGGTAGCAGCATGAACAGATTTTTTACTCGACCATCCATGCACGCATCCGGTCATCTTTGTCGCTCTAGGCAGGGAATGGAAAGCGGAAGCGTAGTAGCGGCAAACAAAAGGCCCCGGTCAAGAGAAGGGCTCAGCCAGCTCAGCACAACAACACCAGAAGGTGAGCATTGCAAAGTGTGTTGACCACAGAAGTTGCAGGCAAAGTTGTTTACATGTCCATCCTTCACTCGACCTACTCGGGTGTCCTCACACACATGACTGAATCTATTTTCGTTTCGCCTCGCCTGTTTCCGTGATGCAGCCGCGCACAACAGCCACCCGAGCGTCAACGAGGGGGTCCTGTGTCGGAAAATGGCGGAAGCAAGCACGCTAAGCGTCGCTCCACGTGTAAAAACCCGTGTTGCAACAAAACACCGTCGTTCGGCGTGGAGGGCACCAAGACGGTGCAGTTCTGTTACTCGCATGCCAGGTCGGGTATGGTGAACCTTAAGAACAGGAGGTGTGAAAACCCGGATTGCAACAAACAACAGCCGTCGTACGGCGTGGAGGGCACGACGAAGGGGCGGTTCTGCTTCGAACACAAGGAAGCGGGAATGATGAACGTCGTCGGCAAAAGGTGCGACCACCCGGATTGCAACAAACATCCGTCGTTCGGCGTGGAGGGCACCAAGACGGCACTGTTCTGCTCCAAGCACGCCATGCAGGGAATGGTGAACCTCAAGCAGAAGACGTGTGGCCAACATGGTTGCACCACTTCGGCGACGTGCAGAGCGGAGGGCACCAAGACGGCACTGTTCTGCTCCAAGCACGCCATGCAGGGAATGGTGAACCTCAAGCAGAAGACGTGTGGCCAACATGGTTGCACCACTTCGGCGACGTGCAGAGCGGAGGGCACCAAGACGGCACTGTTCTGCTCCAAGCACGCCATGCAGGGAATGGTGAACCTCAAGCAGAAGACGTGTGGCCAACATGGTTGCACCACTTCGGCGACGTGCAGAGCGGAGGGCACCAAGACGGCACTGTTCTGCTCCAAGCACGCCATGCAGGGAATGGTGAGCGTCAGCAAGAAGTGTGGCCGCCACGGTTGCACCAAGCACCGGACGTACGGCGTGGACGGTGGGAAGCGGGAATTTTGCGCCGAACACGCTGAGGGGGGGATGGTGGACTTCACAGACAAGTGTAGGAGAAAGAATACGTAAACAAACTGTCTCAAGCGTTTTGTAAGAAATACGGTGTGGTTACTTCAGTTAGAGGGGCGGCGTGCACGCAAGCGGGTGTCCCTCCACCATTAATCGTGAGCCTTGATTTTCGGGTTGGGGGAGGGGGGGCTTTGAATATTTTAGCGGGGACGTCGACACGCAAAATTGTATTGCGTTAGCAGAGTCAGTATGCAGTGTACACGCGGTGAAAGTGACGTTTGAAGAGGTGCCTGCTGTGGACGACGATATGAACATCGACGGTGAAGCAACCAAAATCAGTTAACACGAAAGCGTTCTCACCATCTACGTCACATGCTTTAACAGCGCACCCAAAACGCATATTTGTTCGTTGGTGATGCTGTGACGAGTGCGGAGATCGGGGGTGAGGCGCCAACCTGGCACGGATGGGTAGGCGTATATTCAGAGGGAGCAGAAACATGGGCTTTGTGGCGCGTTCAATTAGCACCAAAAAATATGTTTGAAAACTTCAACTACTGCAATTAATTATGGACCTCATCGAAAGTATGGATACATCGACCATTCGCGTGGACAAATTTTCGAAGAAGGGGAGCGTGATGGACACCATCCGCATGGTTCTTAAATGTAGCTCAAGTACGGCAACTACCACCTTAAATCGACTTCGAATGTCGTCGGAAGAGCTCGTTGCACGATGCGACCAACTACGTATAAATGGAAAAGGAAAGTTCACACCAGTAGCCGACCCCAAAACTCTAATCGAAATCATATGGCTCCTCCCTGGAAAGAAAGCACGCGAGTTTCGTAGCCAGTCTGCTGAAAAAATCGTTCGTTTCCTCGGCGGTGACCTGAGCCTCGTGACCGAGATCGGGGCTCGCCACGCCACCCTGCAGAGCAGCGAAGAGGGGCGCGCAACCCAAGAGTTTCTCCTGGACGAACGCCAGGGAGCCGCCGCCAATAATCAACTGTCGGGAGCACCCTTTTGGTTTCAGTTAATGCCAGATGAAGAGAAGAAGAAGTACGCTTTGATGGAAGCTCAGAAACACATGATTTTGGCAAAGAAAACAATGGCACTGGACGAGATGGACATCTGCAAAACTTGCAAAGACGAGCTGCAGTCCGTCAATCAGTTCTCCGGTCGCGACGAGATCGAATTCGGTGATCGCATTAAGGATATCCAGCGGCGCGCTTCGGGGGCCAATAACCTGCTAACCACCACACCGATTGACAACTCGACCATTGTTGTCGCAAGGACGATAGACGACAGCATTGACCAGGAAACAGGAAAAATTATCGCTACGCCAAAGTGCTGCGAGAGCGCTCGGGGTGCTGAGACGTCAATCTGTAATGAGGCGGTAAAAATGGGCGTAAAAGTAGGCGAAAAGGCCGGACAGGTTGGTAAAGTGCTCAAACGACTGTACTCTGAGCGGTACGGCGTCGAAGCTAGTTTGCATGTTCCAAAGCGCCTCACTACATTCCGCGGCAAGCCTTTCGAAGAGCGAACCTACTACGAACGTGACGCGGACCTCATTCAAGAAGCCATTCGGATCGTGTGTGTGCCACCGGTGAAACCTCGTCAGCAGACCACTCAAACGCTGTTGAAATTTTCACCATCTGCCCACCACTCTGCTCTCCAAGCTTGCGAGATGCAAACCTAATCAATGGTGCCGGAAAGCGAGAGTCCCTTGTGTACAGGGGGGTGGGGTAGCGATTGCACGCGGTGCTACCGTTGTTTTCAACCGTGCCGAGGTCACAAAATGGCGGGTGGGCACAGTAGGAGGAGGGCACTACTTGTGGGGCGGGGGAACATCAGTAGTTGCACTCAGTAGCGATCATGGTCGTCAATTGAATCTACTTGGAAACTTAAATGTTGATTACATCACATCAAATAATCATGCCTNGGCACTACTTGTGGGGCGGGGGAACATCAGTAGTTGCACTCAGTAGCGATCATGGTCGTCAATTGAATCTACTTGGAAACTTAAATGTTGATTACATCACATCAAATAATCATGCCTTCTAAAAAGAAAACAAAAAGAAGTGGCAAAACCAAGGCTATGAAAAGAGCGGAGAAGGGTATTCCCCCTTTCTCTGCCCCGAAGGCGCTGTGTTTCCCGCCAGCAAGACCTAAGGGGTGCACCGATCCGATGTACGTGCACAGTAAGCCACTCGGTGGCTACCTGATCTACGGGTGCCACTGCCCTTTCAGCAGCACCACCTGTTGCTGCGATAGAATACCACCAAACAACAAGAGCCCGCTCACACCGTTCGCCGGCTACACAAACATCAAGGGGCGGTGCCCACACAACGTGCTGGAGAACGCAAAATTCTACAGGCGGACTCTTGGCCTGGAACTGAGGGCCAAGGTCGGTGTCTGCGGTTTCGCCGACACCAACGGCCGCGACGTGCACATTGTGTACGGATATCGGATTCTCGAAGGCAAACCGTGGAGGGACGGCAGCGAGAGCTTCCACACCTGGCTCGAGGACTCCAGTGGTCTCATTTATGACCACGTGTCCTCGCACGCGATAGAGCTGGGAGATATATGCGGTGCAGATAAATCTCGTGTGACAAACAACCAGAGATTTGTCGGCGTCTCGAGAGCGAATATATTTTCCAAGTTTGGCGTCTGGTACCAGAGCTACCCGGCTGGAGATAAAATGAGAGATGGCATTAATGCTGAGATTGAAATGGGGTTTACCGAACCGTGGCCACGCGGGACGCGGGATTCAAACTAGGTTGGCCTACTACGTTCCGGGGGGCGATTCGGGGGCACTGGCACGCTTGACTACACTCAGCCTCGCTTGCGCTCAGGAAAGGTAGGGGCATGCAATTGGGACTGCGCCAAGCGCTTTTTGGAAAGAGGTGCCGGCTCTGCCGAAGGTCGAATACTTGGTACCGAGGGGGCCGTTTTGGGGGGGGGCAAAAAAACTACGTGTCGGTCGACCAGGCTCGCATCGCACTCCTCTCCCGCCACTAGAGCTCCAGCCCCTGTTTTCGGGTGTGCAACAGCAAGGGTTTTCGTCGTAGCATTCAGTAGTGCCGACCGTCAACTTGTGAGCGACGGACGGCTTTATCACCACTTACACCACCCTGGCGCACTTAGGCCTCGCCAAAAAGTCCGTGATTTTGCTGTCAGCAGCAAGGCGCTTAACGGGGGCCTCGGGCGGCGTGGTGACGATCGGATCGGGATCGGGTGTCGTGACCCAGCGCTGAGTTGCACATGGGTTGCTGTGCACGCCAGGATACGGAGATTGCAACCGCACACACAGATCCAAACACATACATTCTTTGCACCTGCCCCATTTGGTGTCCACCGCAAATCCCAACGACAATCGCAACTGCTCCGTGAGCGCATTTTTTTGTATTTCGCCGCACGTTGGGTGTATTCCAGTAATTTTGCGGAGCCCCGTCTCATGTCGTTCTTGTTTTCCTTTCCACAACAGCAGAGAGAGCGAGAGAACCACCACCATCGCGCAGAGACTGCTGTGGGAGAGGTGCTTTGTAGTTTGGTGGGGCACGGACCATCTGCTTCACCCTTCCGCCACGCCACGCGCACCGGGAGGGAGCCGGACCACGACTTGGTGCACGTGACCTCATTTGTGCGCAACGCGGCGCGCACGGGGAGGGTATCCACAACAGACTGCTGGGCGCGCGCGGTGAGTGATTTGTCTGACTAGACTTGTAGTTGCAGGGTGCCGGGACCGAGCTTTTTCGCATGTGGGTGTGCTTCGATTCTGCTCTCCATCTGCTTTACTTTTCCGCCACGCTACGCGCACCGGAAGGGAGCCAGAACACAACGTGGCGTGCGCTGCCTCATTTGTCCGCAACTGTGCGCACACGGGGAGGGTATCCACAACAGACTGCTGTGCGCGCGCGGTAACAGATTTTGTCTCGCTAGACTAGCAGGGTGTTAGGCTGACTCTTATGGCAAACGAAAGTTTCCCACGGAACGGATTTTTTTTT
>CACKRE030000734.1:28843-40702 GCA_902602495.3 Ectocarpus sp. CCAP 1310/34
GGGGGGGGGGGGGGGGGGGATCCGTGGCCAGTTCATTGCTTGATACTCCTTGATTGCATACTGGGGCGGCGTCTCGTCGTGTTGGTGTGCTTTCCGGTTCTCAGCTGAGGAGCGGTCAAGCTGTCTGATCACTCTGTCTACTGCCACAGCGTGCTATTTAGCCGGCGTGGACACCACGACCGGAGCCCTCACTCGGGCCGGGATGTACACCCATCTTCTAGCAGCAAAAACGCAAACACACGTGCAGCGGCAGCGGATCCGAAAGCAGCACGCAAGCACAGGGGGAAACTCCGCGGTCTCGTGGGTCCTGTTTCCACCATTGAGGGAAACAGCGTGTTCATTGCCTCACCCTTCTTCCGCTTGATCGCAAGGTTCCTCCTTTTACTCTTATTGGTAGGAAGGAGCCCGCACACAAAGGTTGGTCTGAGTTGGGTCACGGTTCGGAGTCCTCGTCGTCATCCGTGTGGGCGCCCGCGATGTCGCCCTCGGAGCTTTCCGTTCCCTTTTTTCGCCGCGCCGCAAAGCAAGGATGAACGACAAAGAGTCGGAGGCGGAGAACGAGGAGGTGAGTGCGAAAGGGGGCCACAATGAGTGAATGCAAAACCAAGCAACAATTCACAAAGCAAACGGGGAAAACGACACCAACAACGACAACATGGAGACGTGGGAAAACTTGTTTTTGTGCTTAGCACCAGCTGGTATCACTGCTATCAATCATCAGTGTACAAGCTTAAGACAGACTCAAAACTAGCCCAGTGCCCAACCGGTTTCCTCCACTCACTGCAAAGACTTAACACATCCCCTTCGACTGTGGTTATATCTCGAAGGAGTAGTCTTTCTGTGTTTTCATGTATTTTCCCTAAAACTTGGCGCTACCTTGACTGCCACGTTTGACGCCTCCGACTCCATCGCCATGCTTAGCACCGACTCCCGATCAACGTCGGACGTCCCGTTCCACGCCCTGCTCTCATCGCTGTGGCCGTTCAGACCAGCCTCCTGCAGAATAGAAGCCAACAACACCGTAAACAGCACAAGCACCGCGGGTTTTGCGTTCGGGGCAATTCGGAGAACCACTTGAAGGACAGTCTCCAACACTAGACGGCAAAAAAAAACGTCTCGCTTGTTACTCCGTCATCTTCAAGGCATGGCCCACAACAATAGCGGGAACGGCAGAACCAAAAGCAGCAGCAACAACACCAGCTAACTGGCTTGTTGGATACCACATTCCGCCGACACAAGAGGTAAACGGGTGCGAAATGACACAGCACACTCACCGCACACCCACCCAGGTTGTTCCGTCTGACCAACCCTGGACGAACCAAGGAAAAAACCTTTCGGCTCTGGCCTCTGGCTATGGCGTACCCGAATCCGCAAATGCTGTGTTGTCTGACAGGCGAGAGATGTACACTGCATCGGAGAGCCATATGAAGAGGCAACGTCCTTGGCGACAGTGACAACATCCCCAGTCACCCCCCTCCCCACTACCACCACCACCTCACGACCAAACACACAACACCGCCCGCCACACCACATCCAAAGCACAAAAAAACTGCTCTACAACTCGATTTACCTCCGTGTCATTGTTCTAGCCAGCGCCGACCACTAGCACAAAGGTCCCGACGTGCAAGGCCCTATATTTACCAACCCGGAGCAACTATTTGGCTTCCTTCTCACCGAGCCAATAGCATGGCCGTTCTCTCCACCGCCACCACTCCACCCGCCACCACCGCCGCCCTCGTCCCCCTCCTCCCTCGTGTCGCCCCTAGCCGCGTGGCCCCCATTGCTGAGGCCGTCTTCCCCGGCGATGTAGTAATCCCCTTCCAGCTGCAAGTCGGCCGACACCTTCTTGCGAGCGTTGCTCACTTCCTCTGGCGACAGGTTTCGCTTCGACTGGCCAATCAGGGCGCGAGAATAAACAAACGTTTAGTGTCATGGTTGGCATGTGTGAGGGAAGGGGGTCATGATGCCTCCCTCAAGCTGTGCTTGACCATTGGCAAAGCATCCGCGCTCGTTCTGGGGGTGACCCACAACCACTACTACATTGAAACCCTTTGCTTGCCTTCCCATCAATTCAAAACCTACATGGACGAAGGTCGAACGGTGGTTCGAACGGTAGGGCTTGAATTGATAGGAGGGTAGTACGCAACCTGCTTGGCCGTGGAGAGGAGTCGATTCGACATTTCGGCGGCAAACCGTACTACCCTAATTGTTGTCGCCTTCGCATCGCAAAACCGTTTCTGGTCATCCTCAGTATCTCTTCTTTCATGCTGCTCTTCGCCAAGGGAAAACTAAGCCAGTTCCCGTGGTCACGATCTTCAACCACGGCAGGGCACAAGCTAGATTATCGAAAACCTTCTTCCAAAGCCGTGTTCAAGCAACCATCGACCATATAGGTATGAGACTTGGCTGACATAACGAAGGTGGTAGCGTTAAATGAGCATAGCGTGGCCCAAAAATAACTCGGGTCTAGTACGGATACAGGAAGTAGCTGGACAAGCGACTATCGTCACGAGCGTACTTTTTCGCAGGGTTCAAGGTGGAGTTTCATCGAGGTCCGCCAGAAGCACTAGGGGGTGTGTGGCCGTGATTGATCTGGCACAAAGCGAACCTACTCGCAACAGAATGGCGATGAGGCTTGACAGGAAGACAGGACTGGCGAACAACAACGACAGAAACAATTAACAATTACGCCATTTCCCCGGTAGGATCGCTAGATTCTACACTTCAATAGCTCACCACCACAGCACCCCGTCCCGTCGCGGGTTGTCCCTGTCCCCGCGGAAGGTTTGCAAGCTCGACCTGGTTCGTGGAATGCCGTTGCCCCGGTGGCGACAACGGCAAGCAACAGCAATAGCAGCAGCAGCAGCTCGTTGCATGAGCACGTGTACGGGTGCATTGTGTCGCCACACACACAAAAACAAAGAACGGATTCTTGGACGGAGTACGAGGTGGCACGATTCCTTGGCAAGAGCGCAGGGCGGTGACGACGGCCGGCAGCGGAGTCCATCGGGGAAAATGTCATAGGCGGCGGGAACAAAATCGCCTGGGGTGGCGGCACAACATCACCGCAGAGACATACACTGGCACTGACATCTGTTCAGTGGTCAGCCTTTTAGCGCGTCGGTGAAAAATAGTGAAAACACAATGTGCAGTACCTTGCGGCAATATTTGTGTGCAGTACCTTGGCGGAAAGCTTGCAGAAGCTGGCCTCCTGGGTGTCTTTGTTGATGACGAACAGGAGGTGCGGGTTCCCATCGTATTGCGTTTGCGCCTGGGGGCGGGGGGCGGGTACACAGTCATTGTGTGGCGCCATCGAGCGTGCGACCAGACGACACACCAACGCATCAGCAGGCCGGCACCAGGAAGAAGCCAAGCGCGAAAAAGAGTTTGACAGCAGTCGTAGCGGCAAGCGGAAGCGGAAAGGGGTAGAGAGAGTCAAAATACAGCAAACATAGAGAGGTGATACTTGGGGGGGGGGGGGCAACGGAGAACACAACCCTAACAGCGGCTGAAACACGCGCAAATACGACGAACAGGTGGTACCAGAGGAGGTCCTTCGAGTGCTGTCTGCCGTTTCAGTAAAACGGAGTTCCTAGACTCGGCACTCCTGATTGTTTTTCATCGGCCATAAGTTGGAATTCAATTTACAACATATTTCTTGCTGCGTGTGGGGGTGGGCAACGCACGAACGGCTTGCCCACAACCAAGGGCTGTTTCCAGTAACAATCACATACCCCCAACCCTAGGATTCTGTACTATGTTGCGTGAAGCCATACGAGGTGCAACCCCAACGACTGCCTCCACCTCGTGTTCGAATACAAGAATGTTGCCAGCAGTCGTCCTTAGTCTCAAGAATAGCTCCGCACAACGATAAACTCTCCCCCGGACAAACCGCACAACAATCACATACTGCCAATACAAAACGTTTCCAGCGGTCATCTTTGTCTCAAGAATAGCCAAGCGCATCGACGACCCTCACCCCCCCCCGGCAAGGCAAAAACTCACGTAATGCACGATGTTGAACTTGTAGTCCTTGACGAAGTCGTACCCGACGCTCCCATCCTCCACGTCCATCTTCTCCTCCTCCTCCTCCCCCTCTCCCTTCTTCGTTGCCTTGTCTTTCGGCATGAGGTACGACCCCGTAATCACCTACACGGAGGGTCACCAACGCCCGCCATACCCCACGCGGTGTAATGGGGAGCGGAAGGGGGACGTGCAGATGAAACAGGTCCGTGTTGTTAGGGGGGGTCCCGCTTCTCAAGAGTGGTTGGCTTTCCGATCGGTCATGTCATCTTCAACGTGTACCCACCCGTTCGACTGCGCAAAATAAAACATTGCGGCCTGCGCGATATGGCTGGGGCGAACCGCGGCGACACTCAAGACAAATTATTTCCCACAACGGCTTACACAGTTGAACAACGACTGTAGGTGGAAGTGAGAACAGCACCAGCAACAGCACCAGCAACAGCACCAGCAACAGCAGCACCAGCACCAGCACCAGCACCAGCAGCTCACCTCGTGCGAGTTTCCCTCGAAGGTGGTTCGCTTCACGTTGCACACCAAAGCCTCGCCCGCCCGTTTCCGCTTGCGAGCCTGAACAACACAAGCCGCAAAGCAGAGGAAACATACACAAAATGTGCAGAATAAGCCGGCAGGGTGACAGCCAATGCAAGACAAAGCCGGGGAAGCATAAACTCGAAACACGCAGATAAGCAAGGCAAAGCGCGGGAAACATACACACACGAAACATGCAGAAAAGCGAGGCAAAGCAGCAGAAACCACACGCACACAAACACTTGCAGATTAGCCGGCAGGGTGAGGGTGAATGCAAGCAGATATGGCGCCCTGACTAAAAACGCAGAGGCGCGAACATGCTCCTCCCCAAAACCAACAACAAAACTTAGTGCAGCGCCACCAATGACCAAAAAACTACTGCTGCACAGTGTTAGTGCTACTTGTTGAGAAAGGTAGCAGATCGAACGGCAGGTTGAAGATGCCATCCTCATTGCCTGGCATCTAGCAGGGCGGCCAAGCACCGATACAGAATCATCACTCTCTTCATCTCGTGTTAAAACTACCTCCGACCCCTTTACAGTCTCGTCCGCCGCGGGGTCCTTGTCGAACACCACGGTCGTGTAGGTGTTTGGCCACAGGGACACGTCCGGCATCACCGGCATCACCCACTCGGCCGTGAGGTGTCTCTTGCTGGCGTCCTGGTGCACCAGCTGATGACAAACAATAAAAAAAAGCACGCATGCGGCCAAAGGCACAGTGGGAGTGGAATACGCGGGCGCTACATTCAGCAGCACTGACGGTGATAATTGTCGTGGGCGTGACAACGAAGAACTTTGTGCATCGTTGGTGACAGGACAGTGACAGCATGACTATCGGCGTATCATATTTGACCCTTGTGTGGACCACATGCACCATAGCTGCACGATACTTTGTGTGCCGAAAGATCGCTGACGTGCCTCGCCGAAGAGAAAAAAACACGCGCCGAAAAGGTCAGCCGTGAGACCAAGAGGCAGCCCACCACACAAGAACGCACATGAGCAATGTGCGGAGGGGTCTACGCAGTTTTGCCATTTGTACAGCAAAAATGCCTCTGATGTGGGGCAAATGATCCCTTTCTTTCCAGATCCAATCTACTGCCTACTGCTGTAAGATCAAAACGGAAAACACCACGGGAGGGTACATCCAGCACCTCAACATGTGATCAGCCCGGGGTCCCGCTTGAGCGATGGAGAGCAGAGATAACGCACACTGGAGCCGAAGCTAACGTACTGCCTCGGTGCCTGATGTAGTCATGACTGCGGTGTGTGTGGTCCAGAATATTGGGAGTGAAAAGAGGTTCGTGTGCTGTGTGCCATTTTCGCTCAAGGGAAAAGGTTTTCGGGACTACATGCACGATATCATGCACGATAACCCCTATCTGTCTTTAATACGGAACTGTAAAATTTGCCGATATTATTATCCATTTTTTGCGATAGCGATACCGTGGGGTTGATTTCCTGAGTGAGTCGGGAAAAACAAGTCAAATGGACCCAGTCACGCAAGGGTTAACGCGCGCTCCACCCGTTCAAGTCAAAGACAAGTACCAATGTGGCGGTCGAAATTCGGACGGGTTTCAAGTTGAGAACCGAACACACGTACCTAGCTCACAACAGGGATGGACGAACAGCAACTTCAAGGGCGTGAGCAGGCTACAGACACGCACCGGCTTGTTGCTGTTGGCATGCAGGAACGACTCCTCGATGAGCACCTTCCGATCTTGCTTCTTCCCCCGCGCGATTTCCTTCTCCAGCTCAATCTCCTTGTCCGCCTGCCATCGTGAAAAAAAAAAAAGGTCACCACAACTTTTGTCACTCCCAAACATCAGCAAGTCAACTTACCCAACACAATCGTAACAATCTTCGTTTTTGGGCAAGGACGTATTTAACTGTATTTCAGGAAAGTAAACACGACAGAGTTACCACGACAACTTTTGTCACTCCGAAGCACCCAGCCAACGTACCCCACACAAACACAACAATCAGTCTTCGTTTTCGGGCAAGACGTATGGCATGAGGATGGCAGAGCTGGGCGTATATATAAGGTCTCCGGTTCTACGGGTGGACGGGTCAAAACACAAGGTGGCTGCGGTGTCTTTACCTGTGCCTGCTGCTCCGACTTGAACTGGTGCACGGGGTCGAAGGGGTCGTTGGTGAGGTACACAGTCTTCTTGAGCCAGGTGACCGACGTGTCCACCGTCTTGCGGCGGGCCGAGGTCGACAGGTCCTCCTTCTTCACTGTTGATGGTGATGGTCATGGCAAAACAACAACAACGAACCGAGCACAAAAGACATGACCGACTGTGGCGAAGCAACAACAGTAACAACAATTCGAGCGCGCACGGCATGATTAACGGCGCCAACGGAACAGCAACAGAGTAACAACAACGAATCGGGCGCACAAGGCATGACAAATGGTCCCGAAAGAACAGCAACACAGCAAAACAACGAATCGAGGACACCAGACATGAACGACCAACCCCTAAGCACAAGAATGGACGTGGTTTTCTGGCCGCAAAAGAACAAAAAACAAAAAAACAACAGATAACATACAGATTGATGCACAAGATGATCAAACTGTCTTGTTGACCCTGTTATCCACGCGGGACATGTCGCTGTGTGCTGCTCGGGAAATCGTGGAAATACACGTAGCCTTCGCCGACGCTATGGACTAGTTGCCACTCTACTTAAAACTCTCAGACAGATGGGGATCGGTGGGCCATATTTAGATAAAAAAATATAAACTGCGCGACAGGATAAGCAGATGAACAACCGACTCCAAGGAAGGAAGACAAAGGACTGAAGCAAATCCCGGTACATAGGACAGAGAATAGTAGTACAGCAGGTATAGCTCTTCAATCTACGGAAACTCTCTGCATGCCCCGTGCACTGATACGTTCAGGAATACATACACCCACTCGACGCCGCCACTACTATCGCCAACCATACAAACGCAGCAGCGACCACCGCGGGCGGGCGACGGAAAATGCGCAAATGGTCGATCATTCCCTGATTATTAAACAAACAAAAAACTGACCGTACTGCTGTGCATATGCGATCTGCATCATACCAGAGCCGGGTCCATCTCCCTCTCGCCAATTGAGCAGCGCCTCGTCCTCCGGCGGCAGCGGGACCGCCTTCTTCGGCAGCAGGTAATTTCGCGGATCAATCACGTCGATGGGGACTCCGAGGTCCCGCTCGTAGTGCAGCTGCCCGTGTGTGTCCCAACCGCGGGCCCCCCGTCACCACATGCCATAAGCAACGCCAAGAGTAGAAGCCGCCACCCCCGTGAGTGTTTTCAGGAAGCTTTCCCGGATTACAACTGTAGTACCGCCGATCTCAGAGCACATTTCCAATGGTTTGCTATGGTTTCGCGTCCTCCAACACACTTGGTGCTCAGGTCCGATGTTCACACAGAAAATTACCCTCATTCCTCTATCGGGATCAAAACACGAGATAAAACAAGAACGAGATTGGAGGGCAAAGCCGTTGTATCGTAAAAAACGAAAACATGTCTCACAAAATAGGACGGTCGAACGATGCCCGACGCTCTGCTTCAAACGTATGTCTACCGAGGTGCTTGTACCTTCCACTTGTAGTCGCTCTCCAGAGTGGTGGGCTTGTACTTGACGTAGCTCTGAAGGTCTAGGGGGACGTCGAGAAAGTGGGGGCCCAACGGCGGGTCCGGGAGGCTGTTGCGGAACTTTATCGTGCACAGGAACTCCGTCTGCTTCTGCCACTTCCTCCTCGCCTTGTTGATCTTTTGGTCTTCGAGGACCTGATTGATTTATCGCATGTACGGGGTGTGGTGTGTGTAATCGTTCTCTCAGCTCTTGTTCGCATTGGAACATGCACAGCGACAAAGGAAGAGGGCGAAAAAGACACACACGGCCGACGGGCAGGTGCAACGGAGTAAACGATAGGCGGCGGGGGGCGCAGGCTAACGAGCACCCTCTTCGCTGTAGTGCGCGTGTTACCACCCCAACAAGGGAAAGGTCTTGCCTGCTCCGCAACGGGAAACAAGATCCGATCCGATGTCACCCCCAGAAGAACTCTGCCGCGCAACAAAACAGAGCTTTGCGCAGCGGAAGTTCGCGACCTTCCTTCGTTGCCCTCAGCGCTTAGCGACATGAAGCACAGCATCTAAAGAATGTTGCTCCAAGACTGAGTAAAAGAACGTCCAAGGCATCGAGATGATGGAAGGCACCGAAGGGCTCTCCTTGCTGCGTTTCCAGAGCGCTCCGTTTTTGCACGGATCTTCTCCACCCACTTGTCCCGTGCAATCCAACTCATCCAATACCCACGATAACGACAGCGGTCGTCGTTGACCCACCCCCCCCACGACCGCTTGCCTCAGCCCCCCCCCCTCCACACACACACGAAAAATCCTCACAACGGGGTGTTACCCTCTCTACGATACTGCCTACCTTTCTGGCGTGCTCCTTCCGGACCCGCTCCTTCTCTACCCTCTCTCGGTCCTTCTCCCTGCGGCGTCGGTCATGCTTGTCCCCCTGGCGGGCATCCCCCAAAGGCGAACCGGCGCAAAAAGGCGAGGATACGGACGAAGACACGAAAAGGGGGACAGCGGCTGAGAGGAAGAAACAAGTACAGTGTACTCAGACGGACAGGCAGGCAGGCAGAGAAGCAGCCAGGCAGAGCCAAGCGATGCACAGCTGCGCGCAGATGAAAACAGGAGGACAGCACAAAAGTGGTTACGAGACCGATGCCTGTGCGTGTGCTCTCGAATTGGAATCGACCGGGCGAATTAGCCGGCTGACCATGAGAAGTCTTCATGGGGATTGAACAGAGGAGAATCGTCCAAGGAAGTAGTAGTGTATTGCTGCAAGGACCGCGGTCTTGCTGCGTCCCACAATCCCGCAATGCTACAACTTCCAAAGGTGCGAACTCCCACAGTCGTAAGACACCGCCCCTGAACACGATCGGGTAGAGCAGTAGGTCTACGAAGTACATTGAAAGCATGAACGATTCAAGCAGGTAGATACAAATAAACGCACATCCCTTTCGACTGAGGTTATATCTCGAACGGGTAGCCTTTCTGTCAGGCTATGTCTACTTTCTACGAAGTAATAAAGAAACGCGTTTCGGGACCTTGGGCGCCCCTCTCGCAGGCAGAGCAGCCACTGCAGCTGCCAAAGGGTGCGGCGTTAAGCTCGCCATAGCCTGGTTGCTCCATCCACATCGCCACGCGACTCAGGTACGCTCGCAATATCGGAAGTTACTATAATACATACATGGTAGGCCCTTTGCAGCAATGAACACGCGGGCTACTGTAGTTGTTGTACTCTAGGGCGACGAGAGCAGGCAACAAACAGGACAGAAGGAAGAGCTTGTTCTCGCGTCCTTCTGCTGCTGCGCGAACCCATCTTCAAAAAACAAACACGTTCGTCGACCGTTTGTCACGGATACAGCAGCCACCAGAAGATGTGCAGCCGTCCTGCCTCTCATCGTCTGCCTCGTTCGTGATATTCGCTATCAGATGGCGGCGCCAACGACAATGTCAACAACAGCAGAGCAAGGAGAGGGTAAGGGGGGGGTGATAACAACCTACAGCAGTGGCCGCGCACACCTGCGAATGACTTCTCGAAGAACTCGAAGATCCCCCTGAGCGTCCCCCTCCAGATCCTGACGAAGCTAGGGAAGACATATTCCCTGACCCTCTGTCTCTTCCCAACCCTATTGCAGTAGTCGGCAATATCTGGAGCGCTACCCTGTTGGCCGCCGCACTCTGCTTGCAGTTCAATGGAAGGGTCCTCGCGAATGGTACTCCCTTCCGATTATTAGGGGGTCCGAAGGGGTCCAATGAAACGTTCCGTTTCGAAGAACACGCCACGCGGAGATGCGGCAACATCTGGGAACAACACGGACCTATGGTCTATGACGTATAGACTATATGTGTAGACATATATACGTCATAGACCATAGACACGGACACAGGGAGTACCCCCGTACCCATACGCACAACCTCTCACTCCTCCCTTGTCAAACACAAATGATGTAACATGCATGAAATGATGAACTCTGTCTAGACTATATTTACAAGTATGGTCCACGCTGCCTACAAATGGGAGAGGTAGCCATACCTCCTACCTACACACGGACGAGAGAGGTGAACACACCCACTTCATTTAACACACACCCACATGTCGGTTATGAAACCTCATCAACCACACGCCTCTATCGGCGACCACGTCATCTGGAGGCAATGATGAGAAATGTTCTCCCATGCCCTTCTCACATTTAACGACATGAAATTCCACAACATAACATATATGAGACACAAAAATAAAAGACAGCTACTGTGGAGGCCAGGATATTCGTATCTTCTTATACTTACACACGCACATACAAAGGGAATACATCACCAAAACAGTCTCACCCGATAAATAAGTGGCGTAGGCCGCAAACACTCCTTTTCCCCCCTCTTTTGCCGCATGTCCACGTCCGCAGCGTTTATCCAGAGCTTTCTACGTTGTTCGCTTGTATGTCCATCAGAGATATCCCACAGTCCTCACTACTCGGAGTACATGGTTGATAGGTGTAGCTACATGTGGTGTTGTAGTTCATGCACACAAAAAACTTACTCTTCGTTCGCTTCCTTCCATGTGGGCCACGGTGTTATGTACTCGAACTATATTGTAAATGGGTTTATGTACTGTTTGTAGTCTGCAGTTCTTTTTCGTTTCTCTGGTCATCTCTTTCTATTTTTTGCAGCAGTATTTACTTCATCAAGTTACAATCGTTGCTATCGTCAAAAATCTTGCACGAAATAAGTAGATGGATCGACTATTGCCGTACCGAATGGAGGATGTGGACATATATGTGAAGCCCGTCTTCGGCGTGCGGGACAAAAAATGCTTTCAGTACGAAGTTCTATTGCATATTCTACTAGATTAGTCTAGTCTGCCCACGAAATGAAATGGTCGAGAGGTGGTCCCGAACTACCGTACTGCAGTACAACGTAGCAAATGGACAGCATCGACCATGGCCTCGCAGCACACGTCTCGACATCTGTCACACCTTATCCCCCCCCCGCCCACTGGGGGCGCGGGGGGCGATGCTTCTGATCGATAATTCGGGTGGCTCAGTTGTGTGTGATGGGAGTGTAGAGCAGCTCGGCCATGACGGGCCGTAGGAGTAGGGAAAGTCGTGCAGACGTGTTGGAAAACGTGTTGTATCCGTGTTATATTAATCGGGGGCGTGCTTGAGCTCGTCATTCCATCACGGCATCAAGTCACGCATAACGCCCAAACACCCAAAACGAATCTTCATGAATCTACACCAACCACAC
>CACKRE030000735.1:13911-25431 GCA_902602495.3 Ectocarpus sp. CCAP 1310/34
GCTCAATCCAACCATGCACCAGTTGCTCGCTCTTAAGGCATCGCGTTCTGTTCGATCGACTGTCAAATTTTCATTCCAAAAGTCAAATAGCACGCTCAACAACAACAACAACATAAACATATCGTCTTACCTCCGATCCTCCCTGGAGTGCCCGAGATCCGTGGTACGACGAGTGAAAGCCGGGGTGCAATAGCACCAAGTACACGGGGAGGGAAGGGGGTCAGTTCCAGGAAGAATATTTCCACGTAATACAACAACACAAACAGAAACACCTGCAACGAACACGACGAGCGGGGGGAATAGGCTCAATCCAACCATGCACCAGTTGCTCGCTCTTAAGGCATCGCGTTCTGTTCGATCGACTGTCAAATTTTCATTCCAAGAGTCAAATAGCATCCAGAAACAGACACCGAACAACTCACAAGTACAGACTAACTTACCCCCGCGCCTTATTTTTGTCTGTGAAGGTACCGCCTAGCTTTTGGTTCAGGCTGGTGGATCCCCGACTGAAAACTAGGCCGCGGAGAAACCCGAACGATAAGATGGCCTCGTGCAGCTCCCGCGAAGATAAATGCGGGTCGCCTGTCCGCCATACGTATGTCTCCCATGTCACGGTTTGGAGGGCGCCATCACCCGCCAAGACCAGCCCCGCCGGCACCAACCAGGCGTGTTCGTCGTTTGCGACCCTCCCGTTCTTCTGGCGAGGCAGTCTAGCTCTCCTCGGTGGGTGGGTTGAGCAGACCTTTGCCGTACTTCGCCGCCGAATCAAACAGACCCTCGCCGGACATCACTAGTCGCAGCGGACCAGCTGTCCAATCATGTTCATTGATCTTCGCCCGGACGGCGTCGCACAGCTGCACGCCTACGCCCATCTCGCTCCCCCATGCATCGACCATTCGGACCGCTGCTGCCTTGTCGGACCACTGATACACGTTGAAGTTGTTGCAGCGTCCCTTGAACCTCCTCGTGATGTCCAACCGTTCCATACCGCCATTTCGTAGGGCGATTTCTTCAAACTTGCTGCGTTGACCATAGACGAACGAGGAATCAGCCATGCTCACCTCCACTGCCTTGAACAAAACCTCCTGATGAGGTTCTAGGAGTGGTTCGGAACCGGCCTTTCACACAAAAAGAGGACGAGAGGGGCACCGGAACGCGAGGGAGGGGCACTAGTGGGTTGCCGAAGGGGCGGGAGGCCGGAAGCTTACAGAGTAGACGACAGCGGTCACACCGTCTAACCTGACGACGGTGAGTGTGTGATGACTTCAAACTTATCACCGGCCCCTCGAAAGAGAAAAGGTGGCAGGTTGGCTGAACCAAACGACAGACGATCAATCACAAAAGTACTTGCACGACCAATCATTCATTAGACTAACTATTCCCCGCCCCGCTCGCGACCACCGGGCGCCTCGCACCGTCGGCACCGCCACCATCGCCTTCGTTGGTGAGATCGATGATGTCTGGGCGGCTCGAACCGCCGCCGCCGCCGCCGCCGCCGCCGTTGCCGCCCAACGACAAGAGGCTGTTCCTGGTCGCGGCCTCGATGTCAGCAATCTGCAATCTGCAAGGGAACGGAATATGCCACGCTTAACCCGATATCGCTGTGGTTTACCAGCATTGCTAAACAGATGATCTAGGCACGGTAGTCACTCTTCAACGTGATGCGCAATATTTGGGTGATGTCAGTGAGCACGACACCGATATCAAAGGGAAGAGGAACCTAATCATACCGATCAATTTCCTCCTTTGTACATCGAAGCCTGGACTGGGGGGTGCAGTGCGGGCCCACTTGCTCGGTTGGTCGTCTCCCCCTCGGGCTTTCCCCTTCCCCCGCGATCTGGGGGGCGTCGACGCATCGTCATTCCCTTCATCACCGGCCTGCACGTTCAGTATAAGAGTGGAAGGCTGGATGGTTCTTCGGTCTGGACAATTCTCGCATGCAGTCAGTCAACGTCGTCGTCAACACCGTGTTTTACAGCAGTATTTAAGAAAAGGTACCATTTTCGTTTGATAGCACCAAACGGAAAGCGAAGATCGGATGAGCAGAGTGATGGTATGGGGGCGAGGAGGTGTGCATGACAGATTGATACAAAAGTGCAAACCTACGCGAGGCTTGTTTGGTGTTCGTGAGGGACAATATACAATCCTCGCGAATTTGCAGGTGTATAGTGGTACCGTACTGAAAAATAAAAGGAAGGAAAGCAAGCATCGACAGCAGTATATCTGCTTTCGTCTGTTGTGTAGCCAACACTGGCCACTAACGTTACACTCTGAGTCCGCGTGAAATAGACGCCAATCACAACTAGCGACACCCAACGCCAACCTCCTGCCGACCAAATCCGACCCCATTGAGGCCCGTAACCTAGCCACTTTCCTCGTACCTTCAACACGTCCCCGACGAAGAGTGACGACGACGGAGCCGACAGATACCTCCTCGTTCCTTCGGCGGCGACAGGTCCCCCCGATACGTCGCTGCTGTCCCATTGATTCCACTCATGAAACGTGTTGCCGGCGCTTGGTGATGTTTGGGTGCCCTCGGCACGTGCATGTTCGCCGACGTCGGGAACGCCAAACGGTTGCTGAGGGGCTCGGGCAGGAGCAGGGGCAGGGGCAGCCAGGACGCACGCGAGGATGTAGTGTCCACCAAGTGCTCTGTTGTAACTGCAACCGTCGGGAAACACTGGTGTGGGTACTAATGTGGCAAAGGGGGACAACATTAATGCTCACTTCTCTCTCGTGGGAGTGCTGCTGTACACGCTAGCAGGCTGTGTCATATAGCCTCCTCCTCCTCCTCCAAATGCAAACGCACCTCGAAGAACGTGTTCAGTGTAGGCGTACCCTTTGCGGCCTTCTTCTGAGCCGCCCGCTTTCTTGATTCCCTGGTCTTTCTGCGACATTTGTCAAACAAAGACCACGCGAAGAATGAAGACGTAATGTCAGAAAGATGCGTACGATGGTTGGTGTTTCAATTCCCAGGTCGATTTGACAACGACCTGGAACGTCAGCCTCGGTTGATCACCCGCATTCACGCCAAGACTCGGACGACGCTGGACTATTCCCAAGTCTGGGCCTTGGAGCTGACGTTCAAAGCATGTGTCACACATCTGAGCCCGGCCTGGCCTTTTTTGGGTGCGGACACGTTGCAAGCAAACGCCGCCCCAATTCTCGCATACGCGGCCGTACGAGTAAGGGGAAGCGACCGTATTTTCAAATACTTTCAAGTTGACCATGCTGGATTTTCAATCTGCGGGAGAATTTTTTGAATCGCAGTCTAGTCTAGACTATACAGCAGTGGCAGTAGTCTCGATGGATGTCGCACGCATCCAAATACCACATCCGTATATCAACGAGAGGAAGGTGCGCTCTTCCGTCACGGGTCGTTCGGAGGAGAGAATACTTGTACACGCGGTCACACACACGTGGGAAGCTCTCTTCTCGTGTCCACCGAGCGACGCGTCAATGTCTCCCGCTGCCGCCGCTGTGCTTGTCTCGATTTGAATCATTGGGGAAGAACCTTACGGCTGGGCGATGCAACGTACGACAGTGTTGTTGATGAATTGATTTGGCAACGTAGAAGATACACGATAAGCGCCCACAAAATCGCCCCAACCATCGCCAACCTTACCCTGAGTTCCTCAGATGAGGATGCGTCCATGTGCGTTCGGCCATGTTCGTGGTGAGTGAGCCAACTCGCAATTTAAATCGAGAAGGGGGCACAGCAGCTGAGCAGGTTCCAAGATATAATTAAGGTAATCTTGCTTGGCCCTTCGCCCGAGGGCACAATCCCAGTCAGTCAGTGCATGGTGTTGGCGACATCGATCTGTCGTCGTGTGGGTGCGACTCGATCACGTGAAGAGGATTAGATGATCCATTGTTTGGTGTGATTGTGGCGTTACTGCTGCTGCTGCTTTTTCTGGTGCTGCTGTAGGCTGCAGAGCACATGAAATCCCGACTCTACTTGCTTGGGGCCAATCAACAAAAAAAGGACCCGTGAGAGCATAATGATGTATGTGTGGTCGCCGTCATCAAGTGTGTATGTAGTGGGAAATCTGTCTACGATGATGACTGATATCCCTTGGCTGCCGTGTGAGGTCATCAGTCAGTCATCCACGGCAAATTTGAAAATTTGAAAATTTTGAATCTCATGACCGTGGATGTGACGTAATCGGTCGACCACGGAATTTTGACCTTTCATGGAACGTTCCTTTGAAAAATTGGCCAATCAGAAAACTGCGGGCACCTTTTCAGTAGATTTGACAGCTTTCAGGTCCGTCTTTCCGTTGGCGGCATGGTGAAGGAGAAGAGTTAGAGAGGTAGTATTACATCTGCTGGCTTTAGTCCGCCATGTATGTACCAGTCATCCACAGATTTGACAAGTACGCAAGCGGTGTTGAGTCTTTAAATGCCACCACAAGATGGTACCTGTCTGTGTGCATCGTTGCAGAATCAGGAATGTTTCCGACTGCTAATCATGTGCTCGTGTCCATGACAAAACACTGACAACACTGACTGCAGATGGAGCCATCTAAAGATGTCACCAAACCAAACTACATGCTGTACCGCGCAGCATGCTTTTAACACTAGAAATACGCTGCGGGTCTGTGTTAATTCTTTGAAAAGGTTGTTGGGTCCACATGTTGAGTCGATTCGATGTATCAGAAACAGGAACTGAATCCATTCCAGTAAAAGCGGGGGGTCAGAACTGACGAGGCTTCTTGTATGCTTCGGCAACAAGATTCGTTGAAGAACGTGCTTCAACCTGCTGGGGGGAGGAGAGCCGAGCCTCCTCCTTCAACGCTGACTCGTAACAAAAAACAGAGTGAAAAGTGGCCCATCGGTGCCTCCAGCGAAGACTGGCGGCTGTTGATTCGTTAGCTCGTTAGCGCTGCCCACCCTACTCCGTCAAAGACATTACGAACGCAGGAAACAAAACGGGACACACCGACGCGCAGACACAAAACAAACAAAACAACAAATATGCACTTCCTCCAAGTACACAGCGTACTGTAAGCAAGACATGCAACAAAACCAACTACTAATAATAGCGAAAAACATGGGGGAAAGAGAGGGGTTCAGCAGCACAGACACCGACCCGCCACTCTGTTTCAGAAACAAGCTGGTGAATGGGTTAGCTCGTTAGCGCTGCCCACCCTACTCCGTCAACGACATAACGAACGCAGGAAACAAAACGGGACACACCGACGCGCAGACACAAAACAAACAAAACAACAAACAAATATGCACTTCCTCCAAGTATACAGCGTACTGTAAGCAAGACATGCAATAAAACCAACTACTAATAATAGCGAAAAACATGGGGGAAAGAGGGGTTCAGCAGCACAGACACCGACCCGCCACTCTGTTTCAGAAACAAGCTGGTGAATGGGTTAGCTCGTTAGCGCTGCCCACCCTACTCCGTCAACGACATAACGAACGCAGGAAACAAAACGGGACACACCGACGCGCAGACACAAAACAAACAAAACAACAAATATGCACTTCCTCCAAGTACACAGCGTACTGTAAGCAAGACATGCAACAAAACCAACTACTAATAATAGCGAAAAACATGGGGGAAAGAGAGGGGTTCAGCAGCACAGACACCGACCCGCCACTCTGTTTCAGAAACAAGCTGGTGAATGACAAAAACAGGGCATTTTCCCAACAATAAGTACTGTAGATACTAAGATAGAAAGGCTCTGACTGTTCGTTCAATTCAAGCACCGAAACGTGTCGCCACGCAAACCACGACCACACGCGAGACAAGAGAAAGCAACACCATCCAACGACCTTTTCGACGTTCGCTCGCACCACAGAACGCATGTCTTGATGTCGCAAAGCACGGAAATGAAATTGATTCCACCGGGGTGACTGCCACGTCTACGTGGCAGTAGGAGTACGCATCGTAACAATAATAATCGTTTTCTCCTTTCAAGTTCGCACTACCCCACCTTGAAGTGACCTTTGGCTCACCAAGCATCTTGATTGAACCAACGCTAGTTCACGTTTTCTCTCTGTACCGTATCGTCGCAGAACACTGCTGTACCCTCGCTGCCTCCCTGCCTTACATAACAGCAGCACTTGTAAGAAAAGCGTAGACAAGACAACCAAGACAAACACGTTTACCCCAAGCCAAAGACAGATACGTGTGTATGGTGTTACCTCAAGAGGTGGTCCCCAGTCCCCAAACAAACACTGTTCTCGTCATATCATGCCGTGACAGATCATGTCATGCCATACTGGCTTTCTAGTGCTGTATTTATGGTGCAGTGTTCTTGACAGATCATGTCACGACACATCATGTCATGTCATACTGAATCTGTACTATATCAAGTTTAGTGTACTGGACGGCAATTCTCTGGGGTCCACCCTGAGCATAAATCACACACACAGAGATGGCAACAGAAGAGCTACGGCCATCATCACATACTTCAAATCACCACACAAGCAATTGATCAACTCTGGTAGATTCCTCGCACCAATTTTGTTCATGTAGCTCGATCTCTTCACACCATCGATGGGGCGGACCTACCAACCCTAGCGTCTCCATCGGTCCCGTACGAAAGTCTCTACCAAGAAAGCATCAAGGACTTGCTCATGTTGTGGTGTACATCGTCATGACACGAAAGCCCTGTTGGTGATGACTGACTGAGTCATCGAGCGCCTAGGCCCCATTACCCCTGAACCAACCAGGCGTGCCATTACCGTAAGCGGTAAACGAACGGATCGCCATCAAACGCTAGCAGACTCCATTGTTTCCGGAGGTGCCGTCAACCCCGCTGCCTTGAGCGTCAGAGCGTTCTGTATCTCGACCAACGTCAAGCCTCTTGTCTCGACCATGTAGCGCTATCATCGTTCATTTATGGTTGGAGGGGAGGGAAGGGGGGGGCAACACAAAGGGACAAAAAAAGGGGCAACACATGACGGAGGTACGGTACAGTACAGTGAACAAAAAATGAGAGTGGACGAAGCAATCAAACGAGTCCTTATCTCCTATCTTACATCGAAAATCGGCCGCTACAGTACAAATATTGGTGTCTCTTTCTTGGCGCCAGTCGGTTACCGTGATCGGTGCTACAGCAGCAGCATCGATAATGAAACGCATACACGACCGACACAATCAAGGGAAGGGAGAACCGATCGATGCTACAGCAAGTTGACGAAGCACATACACGGCCGACACAATGAACGGAAGACAACGCTCCCCTCGCTAACCCTACGACGGAAAGGAAGGCACGAAAGATGGATGGATGGATGGATGGATGGATGCACGTATGTTGTTATCTCAGCGGCACCTCCGCCAGCGAGGAAGTTGGCTGCAACATGGATGACAATGCCGTCACAACCCGAAGCTTGTCAGTCAAACACCCATCCCGACACGATGCTTGAAAAGCACACCCTCGACGACAGCGATTGCGTCGGCTACAGCACCGAGGATAGACGATAACGCCGTCACGACAACACGATGATGCTTCTCTTGAAATGGGTCATGGCACTCACGTGGGCGAAGATGTTGGCCAAAATGGACACCACAAAGAAGCACGTGAACATGGCCGCGTAGCCTCCTATGTCTTGCTGCAAAGTTTAACAGCGACAAGAGGTCGAGGAATCGACCGAGCAAGTATACGATGTGAGAAGAATGGCGGACGCGCATGCCTACATTAGAGTTGAGGGATCCACAAGTGAGTACATGATGTGGGAATGGAATGGAAGCGCGTGCTCTCACACACCTTGCGGCGAACTATGAAAGCAAAAGAGAGTCGGTTATCAGCGTAGCCACCGAGGTCATGCTGCCAACAGCCCCCGCGAAGAAGGTACAAACTACATAGAAGCTTCGTACCGTGAATACTGGTATTGCGGACGCCGAGACGGGGCACAGCAAAATCAGGTGTACCGGCAGCCACCGACGCCGAGAGTTTCCTCTTTCCTCTTGGCGCCGTTCCTACCACTTGCAGGAGAGGTCCCAACTACAGCAGGCGCTACCACAGCTGGGCACCCCTACTCATGACCATCATCGTCGGTGTCCTTGCTGTGACGGTTGCGGCGGGGGACGCGGTCCTCGTTTCAGGACCGCTTTGCCGCAGTGTTTCCTTCGCGTTTTCGAGCCGCCTTGTCCTCGCGCTTCCGCTGGAAGCACGTCTCGTGGCTCTGAGTTACAATTCTTCCCTCATCCACAGGAGGACCGCCGTGACCAGCTTCTTGGTATTTCCTGCCCTCTTGAGGCCACCTTGAATGTATACCGATCGCGTTGCCTCCGATCTTCAGCCGTATTTACCGGATGGCCAATAAAATACAGGAGAGTCTCGTGGGGAAAATAACGTCAGTCTGGGGAGCCCGTGGACCAAAACGTGCTCGCGTGGTTCCCGCGGGGGGCGGGGGGGCGCCGCACGTGCTTTGGGGTTCCGGGGCATGCGCTTTCATCTCCGCATTTGAGGCGTACTGTAAGGGGTCAGCTGCTGCGAACGGTTCGTTCCCGCCGCCGCCCCCGTCGCCGTTGAGCCTGTCACCTGACATCCGGGGTCCGCACTTTGGGGACGTCCCCAAAGTGCGGACCACAGACGTCAGGCGATAGGTTTCAACGGCGGCGGGAACGAAGCTGTTCGCAACTGACCCCTTACAGCACGCCTCAAACAAGCAAATGGAAAAAAAAAAGCATGTGCGGCGCCGCCGCCTCCCCCTACCCCCNGAAGATCGGAGGCAACGCGATCGGTATACATTCAAGGTGGCCTCAAGAGGGCAGGAAATACCAAGAAGCTGGTCACGGCGGTCCTCCTGTGGATGAGGGAAGAATTGTAACTCAGAGCCACGAGACGTGCTTCCAGCGGAAGCGCGAGGACAAGGCGGCTCGAAAACGCGAAGGAAACAATGCGGCAAAGCGGTCCTGAAACGAGGACCGCGTCCCCTGCCGCAACCGTCACAGCAAGGACACCGACGATGATAGTCATGAGTAGGGGTGCCCAGCTGTAGTAGCGACCGCTGTAGTTGGGACCTCTCCTGCAAGTGGTAGGAACGGCGGCAAAAGGAAAGAGGAAACTCTCCGCGTCGGTGGCTGCCGGTACACCTGATTTTGCTGTGCCCCGTCTTGGCGTCCGTAATACCAGTATTTACGTCCGTAACCTATCAGGCTGCGAATCGCTCCCATAAGAAAGTACTTCTCACGAGAAGCCTCGGACTTCGTACCCGATGTACAACTGCAAGATGCAACGTACCAGACACAACGCGAGAGACACCAGACTGGGGGTAAAATAGGGTATGCTTGTATGTGCGGCATCTACAGTCTATAAGGTTTCGAGAGTACGGATGACCAAGCCTCTTGCCCAATGTGTTGTGGTGGCCACGTTTCTGGATCCAATACAGCAGCGCCATCATAGGAACCAGACTTGTTAGGTATACTCAGCACAAGATACGGATCTACGGAGATCTAGAGGTTCCATGTATCATGTAGGTATACTCAGTTCTAGATACGAAACTACGGAGATCTAGGAGATTGTGTATCAAGTAGGTATGTGTTGCAAGGGCGGACCCCCTTCTAGTATGCAGTAGGACTTGCTTGCCCTGCTGATCCCTTGTGAAAAGCAAGGTCTCGAGTCAACCTTTTCTCCACAGCCTTCGAAGCAAAGCACCCGCTACCCAGCAAGACTTGTTTTTCTTTACACTCACCACAAGAGGCAGCAAAATCACAACGATGGCCGAAGTGCCGAAGTGCGACATCCCCACGATTGAGATCGCCTGTGCTCGGTGGCAGGTCGGGAATACCTGTCATGTCATGGACATGTCATGACGTCACAAACATCAAAGAGTAGCAAGAGGTTTCGACGATGAGAAAACGACGCCCATATGTGTACTGCTGTCAGTGCGAAAATGTACAAGGACAGACAAAAGGAGGCACTGCACCAAAGATAGCAACAACAACAGCAGCAACAGCAGCAAGAGCAACAGCAACAACAACAACAACAACATCGACAACGAATAGAGAGCCTCACCTCTGATACCAAGACCCACACTAAAGCCCCCAGGCTGGTGCTGTAAGACGCCGTAAAGGCGTAGAGGCCAATCAAAGCCCACCATCGACCTTCATCTGCCATCCCCAAAAAGCCTCCGATCATCAGCATGAGCGAGCTCGCCATCAAACCTGCCAGCCCTGGTTGGTTTACACGATAGTTTTTGCGAGTGGAGTGTCCGAGATAGACGTGGGAAAAAAACGAGTGCAAGGCAGGGAGGGGGGGGGAAGCAAAGGGACATTAGCTTCGCTAAGAACAGCGGGTGCCGTACACAGAGCGCGTGGAAACGAGGACAGCGGGCGCATCAACCAGGCCAGGCCACATCCAAGATAGTACGATGGCTGTTAGAATACAAAAATAACAGAATGGCTAGGGCATCTACAGGTATCTGTATCACTGGCTGTAACAGCAGCTTCCCAATCAGGATGGGAGAGAGATACAAACAAAAAAAACAGGGTCAGGTGCCGCTGCCCACAAACATAACACACAAACCAACGAGCGAGGGTACCAGCGTCACGAGGCCCGTTGAAGACGTACTGCACGACTTAACCTCGTCAAACAGCAGGTAGGACATACAGCAAATGGGACGTGCTTACCGTAATGGAACAGCAGATATAGGACAAACTGTACCTACCCGTTACCTAACAGCAGAGAAGACCAATAGTATCTACAATAACCAAACAGCAGAGACGACACATGTATTGTACTTCCCGCAGTCTGACAGCAGACAGGACATACCTGCCATAATCTAACAGGAGATGGGACTATGAAGAATACCACGATGCTGTGCTTACCGTAATATAAGAGCGGCTTCCGCCCGATGGGATTGAGGGCGTACATGACCGCCACCGCCATTGCTAGCTGCAGGGCACCGAGGATGGCAAGGCCCCAGTCTACGGAGATCACGGCGATGTCCGCCAAAAACACCCCTTAACAAGAGGGGAGACGGGACGAGATGCGTAGGGGGTCATTGTAGGGCTTTGGTTTGCTGAGTACAGAGGAGGGAATATTGGCAGAAAAGGAAGCCAGCGCAAGGTCGGTTGGAGGGCAACAGCAGGGAAGGGAGGGCAGCAAGAGGTCAGCAACATCCCCTCACGCCGCAAAACCAAACACACACGCCATCGTCATCAATCGCAAAGACAGCAACACCAAAAACAGCAACAGCGCTTACTCACAAAGATGACAACACCAGCAACACCGATAGCAATAACAGTAACAACAACAAGCACACAACCGCAGCCAAAAAACGGAAACAACCGCACCAAATAGCAGGCCATCTACTGCCCCCACCTCCGTAGTACAAAATGGCTGCCATCCCAGAAGCTTGCTCGAACACCATCAGACCAGCGGTCAGCACCAACGCGGCGCGCATGCCGCGGGCCTTGGTGAGCGAGGGCAGGTTCTTCACCGACATGGCCACGGCTCCTCTTTTCTCCGAGTTGTCGAGGGGATCATACCCGGCGTCCCCTTCCTCGCCTCCGGTTGTGGGACTCCTGCCAGAGGGGGGGGGGGGGGGGGG
>CACKRE030000735.1:35581-46552 GCA_902602495.3 Ectocarpus sp. CCAP 1310/34
GGGCCCCCCCCCCCCCCCCCCGCACTCTTTGCTGTTGATAAATCGAGCTTTCAAAATCGAGCCAGGGGGTGTGTTATCTTGTGTTGTATACGGTTTACAGTGCTACGATCAGATCATCAGGGGATCCCTCGTCGTGCCACGGGGAAAAAGACGCACGGACTGGCACACCGACACCCAAGACGTTGTGTGCTTGCATGTCCACAGGAAAATGTGCGGATAGATTTGCAACAACATTGATCATGTGCTTTCGAACCTTCGTCGCTCAAGGCTCTGTTGCTCTGTTGTATGCATACGGCGTGCATTATGATAGTCGTACAAGCTACCAGGTGAGCGCCAAAGGACTTCCTTGGCAAGGCAAACAACTACTTGTCGGGAGTATAACGCTTCTGAGCAGCACCAGTGGATGCATACACATCTATGCATAGAATATTCGGGTGGTAGCATAGGCTCATAATCCGTCGTGTGCACAACCGACCAACCAATCAGAAGTTACCCATTCAAATCTATTCAAGGGTGTGTTTGGTAAGGTACATACCGAGGCGTATTAGCGGTATTATACCTCCGGTTTACCGGTACCGAGATGTTCGGTACGTTCGGTACGTTCGGTATGGACTTGAATACCTTCCCAAAGTGTTCGATACGTTCGGTACGGACTTGAATACCTTACCGAAGTTTTCGGTACGTTCGTTACAACTACCGAGATGTTCGGTACGGTACCGGTATGGACTGCCATACCATAGCGGAATATTCGGGTGGTAGCATAAGCTCATAATCCGTCGTGTGCACAACCGACCAACCAATCAGAAGTTACCCATTCAAATCTATTCAAGGGTGTGTTTGGTAAGGTACATACCGAGGCGTATTAGCGGTATTATACCTCCGGTTTACCGGTACCGAGATGTTCGGTACGGTACCGGTATGGACTGCCATACCATAGCGGAATATTCGGGTGGTAGCATAAGCTCATAATCCGTCGTGTGCACAACCGACCAACCAATCAGAAGTTACCCATTCAAATCTATTCAAGGGTGTGTTTGGTAAGGTACATACCGAGGCGTATTAGCGGTATTATACCTCCGGTTTACCGGTACCGAGATGTTCGGTACGTTCGGTACGTTCGGTATGGACTTGAATACCTTCCCAAAGTGTTCGATACGTTCGGTACGGACTTGAATACCTTACCGAAGTTTTCGGTACGTTCGTTACAACTACCGAGATGTTCGGTACGTTCGGTACGTTCGGTATGGACTTGAATACCTTCCCAAAGTGTTCGATACGTTCGGTACGGACTTGAATACCTTACCGAAGTTTTCGGTACGTTCGTTACAACTACCGAGATGTTCGGTACGTTCGGTACGTTCGGTATGGACTTGAATACCTTCCCAAAGTGTTCGATACGTTCGGTACGGACTTGAATACCTTACCGAAGTTTTCGGTACGTTCGTTACAACTACCGAGATGTTCGGTACGGTACCGATATGGACTGCCATACCATAGCGGGCATGCTCGGTACGTTCGGTGTGGACTTGAATACCTTACCGGAAATACCGGTACGTTCGGTACGATGTAAATACCTTGACCGAACATACCGGTACGTTCGGTACGATGTAAATAACGGTACCGGTGCGACACCGGGACCGAGCGGTATCGGGCTAATCAGGAAGTTAGGCATGACAGTCACTCGATACCGCCACACACACACACACAGCACCAGCAGACCAGCAGCACAGCAGTGTACCGGCGTACCCTACTCAATCGGTACAGCGTACAGCCGGTGGTGCGCACCAGCACCAGCCGCCCTCATTAGCAACACACCACCCCCCCCCAGCAACAACAACGATGATATCTTTCATCGTGTACACCCCGGGCGGGGCGTTTTCAACACCGACAGAAAAAACATTGACGTAGAGAGATAGACAATGATCGCGTGGCGCCGTGTACATTGACGACGGCATCGTGGTGGCATGATGGCACTCACGGCCGTAAGGGTGGGGAGAACACCGGAACTGCCATTCAGTTTCACATGTTCACTGCTGAATAAATGTATACTACCGGATCAAGAAGTCGGGGCGAGAGCTTGCCGCTACAGAAGCTAGCGTGCGGAGAAGGAGGGTTCATCCGAGCAACGTGTGCCTCAGATCTGGCGGGCCCTACTAAGCACATTCAACTGGTTGGGCCACACGAGACCTCTATGCGAGGCGACCGCTGTCGGGACGATGCAACCCGCCTGCCTCACCTCGATCTGCTTCCATGATCGTCTACGGGAGAGGAGCAGCAACCAATGTTGTTCGCCACCTTTTCCCTTCGTACTCCCGCAATCCGCCTCCGATTCCCTCGCAGACGGTCGGAGAACTAGGCTACCTGTCGCCCTTATCCCTCCTCGCGAGCCCGGCGATGCCCTGCAGGACAAGGTTTTGTTAGATGGCACAAAAAGCGTGACTCGACAAGTGTTATCTCGATATGGTGATAATGATGACCACGGATGCGGTGGAACTAACTCTAGCACGTATAATCGCCCATATAGGTACAGATGTACCAAACGCCTCCAAAGATTAAAAAAAAAAATAGAATGATTCACGGAGCCCCCGCTTTTATATTTTTCCTCAATGCACAAGAAGCTATTCCACATTTCGCTACAGCTGCACCACCGCTTACCAGGTACGACGAGTTTCATGCTGAGAGTGTGCTACGAGAGAGCTATGGCGTTGGCGTGTCGTGGCCTGCGCTTCGAAGCTTGAGGGTGTGGTGTGTTTAGAGCGTGTTATTTCAATCGACCGACCAGATTTGGCCCTTTCATCAAGACCACAGCAGATAAATGATACGGCGAGCTTCGGATAACCCTGTGTTTCCGTGTTTCGTCCTGAAGAACTTGGAGCTCGAGCCGACACGAGCTAAACTTCCCGTATTCTTTCAACCGTTTGCGGAAGAATTTGGTTTGCTTGTTTGGCGGCTCCTCCCCGGTCGTGTCGCCGTACCTACTGGCTAGGCAGCCGCCCCAGCGGAATTGACGATAGCTAGCTGATAAATATCGCCTCATTTCACTGCTTGCTGGGAACCACTACGTGTCATTATCGCAGTTTAAGAGCAGTTTACAACGCCCCGACGAGAGCCGCGTGCTACGCAGGTGCTCTCCTCCCCCGCCCCCCTCTCCCTTCTTTCCCCATCTCTCTCTCTTTCTCGCTCTCTTGTCTCCCCCTCTCTCGATCCCTTTGATCGGGAATCTGCGCCGCACTTTCGAGCGTTTGTCAGATTTACTACTGCTGCTGTATAGAGCCTCGCAGGAAAAGCGGGGAAATATTCGTGTTGGGTTACTTGGGAGCTGGTGCGTCACGCGTCACGCAAAATAAAATTCGCCGGGTCGCCAGTTGCCAATAACCCCCCTAGCGTTCCCCGCTTTCGCAGGTTTCGCGAATCATCTAGACGCGACCGGTTCCCCAGCAACAGTTCGATGTCCTGTTCCCTTATGCCTGTCGGGCAGATACAGCAGCAGACGCGTCTCCTCGGGACTTCGTCAGCCTTAGTGTCCTTGTGATCAAAACTCTACACCGTTGTTGTTGTGTTGCGCATACACATGCATGCTCTCCTTTAATTTGTTCCCGGATCTTCAACACTGGAAGATCAGACTCGTGGGGTGTTGCTTGGATCGGATCGCTCTCAAGTCTGGAATATTTGCATGCGGAGGTATGCATATGCATGTCCAGGCAAAACTACAGTCGATCCATGTCTGCGAGATGCATTCCTGAAATGCCATGCTACCGTAACATGTCTCTCGACTGAATAGCAGGTCTTGTCTGTCTGGTACATTGAAATACTGCAGGAGATAAATGTGTGTACCAGCATAGTCTGCTGATCTCCGTTATGGGTTATAATTTACGGAGACAGACCGCTCCTCAATCAGTATGCAGATATGCAGCGATTCGCCCGAAGAACCACAACATAACCATCGACTTTGCTTTCTTCCGTTCTTTTTTTTATTTTTGCCTCGTCTTCACCGTTGGTGTTGATGATGTTGTTGTTGTCGTGGCATGATCAACCGTTCCGATCTCTGCTCCGATCAATATCCTTACCAGTCCAACTGATGCATGCCTTCCGTGGTCACAGCAGTCCAACTACCCCAACACCGGGTAGTTGCACATGTCTAGAAATCAAGGATCGGAATACATGTGCATATCGGCCTAAAACAAACTCCAAACCTAACACCTCAAGTTGGGTGTACCCCCAACAAATGACCCACCTCTTCAAGCAGGTGTATTGTGTGAAGATCTCGGCTCAATGGCCTTTCCTGAAGATACAAGAGGCCCTCTGGTTCTTCTTGATGTGTTCCACCTCTGATCCTGGACCGCAAAGGCGGTTCCTCCCTTTCATAGTGTCGTCAGTTCTCACAGCGGTTGCTTACAGGCCAGGATTCGTGCCTTGGTTGGTCTTCGTACATCCTTGACCCAAGCCAATCGGCTGTCAGAGTTGTTAGCTATCTGACAGCGACAACAGCATTGGCGAATGCCCCCCTTGCCATGAAACGTGATTTGTCGTCCCTTCCACCGCAATCCCCATCTTACAGATCCGCAGGGCGAAGCCGAAGTCGCGAGAACCTTGTGTGGCGAGAAAGCACAGAACGGCGGTCATCCACAAATATAAACACAGCACAGCCATGGTAACCGCGGCGACAACGACCAAGGAGCTGAGTGAGGAAGAAATCGAAGACTACAAGGAGGCCTTCAGCAACTTCGACAAGGACGGCAACGGGAACATCGACGAGTTGGAGCTGGGCGTGGTTCTGCGCTCCCTGGGGTACTCTCCGACTAACCAACAGCTCAAGGAGATGATGGCCAAGGTGGGTCATTGATTTCAAATGCGCCGCACCCTCTTTTGGCGTACTGTACGGGAACAAAACATAGCATCACGGTTGAAGGCCCTTGCCGATTAATAGTGTTTCTTCGGAGGAATTGGTATGTGCACCTCTGGTTTGGGGTGAATGGGACGTTCGCTTGTGTATCCAACGTGGAGACCAGGCAGTCATGGCAGTTCAGTCTGTCCCTGTATGGGCGAGTGATCGCTTGACAAGCAGTGCAGCTGCACCCCCCTCTCTCTTCGTGTTTGCCGTGCCNCTGCAGGAGATAAATGTGTGTACCAGCATAGTCTGCTGATCTCCGTTCTGGGTTATAATTTACGGAGACCGACCGCTCCTCAATCAGTATGCAGATATGCAGCGATTCGCCCGAAGAACCACAACACAACCATCGACTTTGCTTTCTTCCGTTCTTTTTTTTATTTTGCCTCGTCTTCACCGTTGGTGTTGATGATGTTGTTGTTGTCGTGGTATGATCAACCGTTCCGATCTCTGCTCAGATCAATATCCTTACCAGTCCAACTACCCCAACACTGGGTAGTTGCACATGTCTAGAAATCAAGGATCGGAATACATGTGCACATCGGCCTAGAACAAACTCCAAACCTAACACCTCAAGTTGGGTGTACCCCTAGCAAATGACCCACCTCTTCAAGCAGGTAGGTGTGTTGTGTGAAGATCTCGGCTCAATGGCCTTTCCTGAAGATACAAGAGGCCCTTTGGTTCTTCTCTTCATTCATACAGCAGTTACTGATCCTGGACCGCAAAGGCGGTTCTTCCCTTTCAACGATGCTAGCATACTTGCAGCCAGCCTCGAATGACTCCCGAAGTTATTTATCGCACAGATGTTAGTGTCTTCACTTCTCACAGCGGTTCCTTACAGGCCAGGATTCGTGCCTTGGTTGGTCTTCGTACATCCTTGACCCAAGCTAATCGGCTGTCAGAGTTGTTAGCTATCTGACAGCGACAACAGCATTGGCGAATGCCCCCCTTGCCATGAAACGTGATTTGTCGTCCCTTCCACCGCAATCCGCATGTTACAGATCAGCAGGGCGAAGCCGAAGTCGCGAGAACCTTGTGTGGCGAGAAAGCATAGAACGGCGGTCATCCACAAATAAAAACACAGCACAGCCATGGTAACCGCGGCGACAACGACCAAGGAGCTGAGCGAGGAAGAAATCGAAGACTACAAGGAGGCCTTCAGCAACTTCGACAAGGACTGCAGTGGGAACATCGACGAGTCGGAGCTGGGCGTGGTTATGCGCTCGCTGGGGTACTCTCCGACTAACGAACAGCTCAAGGAGATTATGGCCAAGGTGGGTCATTGATTTCAAATACGCCGCACCCTCTTTTGGCGTGCTGTACGGAAACAAAACATAGCATCACGGTTGAAGGCCCTCGCCGATCAAACAAGAGTGTTTCTTCGGAGGAATTGGTATGTGCACCTCTGGTTTGAGGTGAATGGGACGTTCGCTTGTGTATCCGACGTGGAGACCAGGCAGTCATGGCAGTTCAGTCTGTCCCTGTATGGGCGAGTGATCGCTTGACAAGCAGTGCAGCGGCACCCCCCTCTCTCTTCGTGTTTGCCGTGCCTTCGGGAAGGATGGAACAATTCCTCTCCCTCTCGGTGATTCTCTCTTAAGCTGCGATGCCGCAGCGCACAACCATCTGTAGGTCGCAGGACACGCGACCCGACACATCACGCCTTGTGATGGTGGTTGGTTTGGGAGGGCTGGTACCCCCATCGAGAACAACGCTTTGGATGGGCTACTACCCCTCACTTCCGATGATTTTGCGGTTTTTCGCAGACACGGGCCTCGAATACGGATCGATGACCTTGATGCTCCTCAAGGAGAGTTATTCACCTGCACACTGTTAAACTTTCCCCTCAGAACGTCCTCTTGACATGAAACTGAATGGTCTCTTGACGAGCTAGTAACTTATTTTTTTAGCCACCTTTGGCAAAGTAGGAGGAAACGGTTGACCATCGATGATTGGTCCTGTGGGAACAATGCTCGGTCCTCTCACGGACACGTGGTCATTAGTCTAACCACTAGTAGGGCATGCAAAACATCGATTTATGCCCCCTCCGCCTGGTCCGGTGAGAACCCGGCGTGCTCCGTCCCGGCTTTGTAGGGATGCGAGGTCAATGGTCTAACGACTGCGGCATGCACGACTCTGAGTACCCCCCCCACCCTTCCGTGTTCCCTGTGGGTGTGTGTTTTTTACTGCAATCAGGTGGACACCGACGGCAACGGCGGAATCTCGTTCGAAGAGTTTGTGGCTATGATGCAGCTGGGAGAGGTGGAGACCGACTTCAAGAAGGAGATCAACGAGGCCTTCAAGTTCTTCGACAAGGATGGGGATGGAGAGGTCACCCGCGCGGAGCTCGCCGAGATCATGCGAGGCCTTGGCGACACGCTGACGGACGACGAGATCGACCTCCTTGTCAAGGTGGCCGACAAGGATGGGGATGGAGTCATCAGCATTGACGAGTGAGTTTTTGTTTTCTTCTGCTCTCTGTTTGTATGGCAGTTATGTTTGCTTCTTAATATAACACAATACATACATCGCTATCATAGATCAGGGTCTTAGCATAAATAAGTTTTTGTGGTTGTAGTCAAGTGTTCCGAAATCAGCAATTCAAGAAATTAAGCCACGGAAATATAGCATACCTGCATATGCTCCCAGGTTCGGTGCGCTGCGTCATGCACTCTATTTTTTGTTCTTCCACCGTCTCTTGGGCATACTCCACTTGTTTCATGGTCAAGTTTGTAACACTTGGCACATGCTTGCCATTCCTCGTGCTTATCGTTGACCCGGGTCCTCAGTTTTGGCCTGCACCCAGGATGCTCCCGTCCATAGTTCCACAATTGTTGTGTCCGTCGCACGCTACTGCTATACTGCTCTAGATAGATCGTGATTCGCTCGCTTCCTCTGGTTGCCCGGTATCAGGTACTGCTGGCACGTTGGCGGTTCACTTGTTGTCTCGGTTCTCTCCCCCCTCGGAGGTATTCAGCAAACGCCGCTCTTGCCGGCGTCAGCTTTCTCAGTCTTTCTGCTGTGGCAGCGATATGGATCATGGAATACCAGTAGAGGCAGGTTAGAGGCGAATGCTCGTACTCTTGTTTTTTCTGCACGTTGCTCTGGTCAGACGGGAATCAATTCCTCCGCTACAACATGCGCTGCACTTCAAACGGCCAGTTTGTCACCTGAAACCTCTCCCCACTGCTGCTGCTGCTGCTGCTGCTGGTGCTGCTGCTGCTGCGACAGGTTCATCTCGTTCATGTACAGCTAAGCCGGACGAGGAAGGAGTGTTGCTGCGTTCATGCTGTGGGCACGTGTGTTGAGCGTAGTGCACTTTCATCCCGAGATGGTATAAGCTGCGGTTGATGGTAACACGCAGCAGTGACGATGATGATTACGATTGATTGCACGTCTCTTGAACCAGAATTATTATCAATCCAGTCTGGGGTGCGGGCGCACCCATAACAATGATTCGTTGGTCGTTGTGTTCTGTTTTGCCCTGCGTCCGGCTGCGTTAGCGCCAGTCCTGGTTTGCCTTCAGGTAGCGACACCGCTGTTTGTAGGGTCCGTACATGGTCGATGGACTATTTCTTGCCTTCGTGCATGTCAAGGCGTTGATTTTGTTGCTTTGGCTGGCTCTGTTGGCTGGCTCCACTTGCACGATGTAAACAAGTGTGGTCGAGAAGCATGGTGTGGCTGCACCCCTTTTTGTTGCCTTTGCCTCTCTCGGGAAAGGTCTTGCCCAGTCTCGGTAGTGTACGTGAAGAGCGAAGCACGATAATAGGACCGTGTTTGCCGTCATGCCAGAACGAGTGGCATTTTCTCGCTCCGCGAGGGCATGGTTGCGCGTTGCCTTATGAGTTCCGCAGGCCTTGTGAGAAGGCCAGTCGGGTCTGCCTCTTGCTCTTGCTCGCGAGCAAGGAAGGAGGGTGGTCGTGCCCTGGTTTTGCTTTCTTTTTATGTGTATCTTGCTGCAGTCATTGGCAACGAGCGTGTCCCTGAGCGTTGTGTCCTGAGCCCTGAGAGAGAAAAAATCACCACACAGAGCGGGGGTGGGCAAGCACCGGGTGTACGAGGTCATTTTTTTTTTGTCTTTTACGTGAAGGTGATTGTTTTTTTTTATTGTTTTGACCGCACCGGGTATTGAGAGTGCTGAAATGAAAGGGTGTCGGTGTCATGGTCAGGACTCGCTGCTGTTGGCAGTAGTCACCTTTCGAAAACGAAACCGCAGTTGTAGTCGATGTTGTCCGGAAAACTTCACAGCGTAGATATATGTTGTGGGAAGCCTTGCGTGCACCTCACTATAGTCTGTCTAACGTTCCCAAACCTCAAGCCGTAGTGCAAAAGTCTAAAACAAGCGAATACACCGCGATAGATTCCCTTTGGAGGCGCATACTTGGTGATATGGTGAAGGTGATGGTGATGAGAGGTTGCTGTTTCAGGGTGCTAGGCCTCCTTCCTGACGTGTCGAAAGTTATTTGCTGGCAGCGGTCGTGCTGTGCTGCCTCCTCTGTACAGGCATCACGTAGAGGCACCACAAGTTACCTCAATCAAGTGTTGTGCTCGTCGTCATCAGTCAGCCAAACGACACTGTCGAGTTGTCGCCGTTGGTCGTGTTCCCTCGCTTGCGATCATTGTATCCGACTGTAGACTCAAATGTCTTTCGGCCCAAGACGTCTCACCGCTTTGTTGACTGGCCGAGAACTTCATGCACATCGAATCATTGATTGCCACAACCACGCAATCTACTCTCCTTTTTTTGCTGGGCAATAGACAATCGATTGAAACAGACTGCTAGCGCCAAGCAGCTCGCTTCGTGCAAAGTAGTGCTTCTGGACAGGGGCGCGTTCGTCGCCCTCTAGTCAACCCGCGCTCTATACGTACGTACGGGTTGTTTTGGTTGTTCGGGACACCCTATCTGACCAAGAGCTGTAGGTGTCGAGAACGAGTAAAGGGAGCTAGTCAAAACGGGAATCACAAGGAACCACAAAACGTTCGAAAGAGAGGAAGAAAAATGAGTGCGAATGGCCGCAAAGACAACCAGCACGATGATGGGAGAATAAAGCAAAGTACTCTGTATTCGAGAATCCTGTGCGTGCAAAAAGACCGCCCCTTCGTGCTCCCCCCCCCTTCGGTGTTTACCATCGGGATTGGGTTTTCGTCGCTCGGCAACGTTGTAAAACAAGTCAATTCACTTCGTGAACTCGGCAACCAGGTTGTTACCGTTTTCTTTTTTTTACCTCTGCTTTTTTTTTGGCGGTAACCATAATGGTGGTCGAGTAGATCATGTTGTGCGGGGTCGAGAACCCTCACTCCGCGCAAGGGGGATGATCGCACCACGTTGTGTTAAAATGGTCACGCATCCTCGAGGCCTTTCCACAGTGCTTACAAATGTCTCAGGAAGTGAAAGCACCAGAAATTAAATCAAGTCATTCGCAGCTGTCATCCGTACGCAAGGAAGTAAGCACAAGATGCCGAACACCCTTCGCAGGATGCAGCGCACCCTTCATGCGCCTCGCCGAATATCTCATGGCGCTTCGCGCTTGGTGATGTGAGAGCCTGGTCCGGTGAGAACCCGGCGTGCTCCGTCCCGGCTTTGTAGGGATGCGAGGTCAATGGTCTAACGACACGGCATGAACGACTATGAGTACCCCCCCCCGCCCCCCCCCCCAAGGATAAATAAGGAGGGTCTAGAAGTGTGCGGAATGTTGAAGGAAGGAAAAAGGTTCATGGATTACCTACATGGACCAACAGATGCAGGGACAAATTATAAGGTCAAAATATAAGACCGGGGGCATAGGCCTTCGAGAACGTCGACGAAGACATAGGACGGTAGACGAGGAAGACGACGAGTTCAAATGTGATTGCGGCTTCGAATGCGAAGACCGTGTTCATGTAGTCGCGGAATGTCCGTTGTACAAGAAGGAGAGGGAAGTGTACGTGACTGAGCTGGGAAAAATAGATGGAACGTACAGGGAGATGTTTGAGGCATGGAATAGAGAGGAAAGGACGGTAGCTGTACTGGGGCATAGGAGGTGGGTTGAAAAGGCGGGAAGGGATATCGTTAGGATAGACAGACTAGTCTAGGGAAGACTGAG
>CACKRE030000736.1:6403-27445 GCA_902602495.3 Ectocarpus sp. CCAP 1310/34
CCACTCGTCGAAAAACCGCAGGATGTCCATGAGTTCTTCTAGTTTCGAGTCGTCGGCCGATCTGATGTACCCCACCATCTTGTCCAGGCCGTCCTTGCGCGCGTAGTCCGACCGGCCGAAGTTCCCTGCATATATACGCACACACACAAACACGCACACATTTCCCATGGGGGCAGTGAATCTGTCGGGTCAGAAGGCGAGATATGGCGCGCACGGAGAAAACGCAATGCTCATTGGCACAAGGATTTTAGGAAACTAGTAGGCGGGCAACAGGCCCCTTTACGTACTGTACCGCGACGGGAAGAACCAGTATGACTTGGGATAAAATGAAGAAGCAGTATTTACCCGTTGGACCGCCGCGACTGCTCTCAACCGGAACATGGCTCGAGCTGGACGTGGCATGCGCTCGTTTCCTCGAATCCCCCGTATCTTACCCCCGCGTTGAAGGCATCAATTCAGCCTGTCGGAAGCCATCGCAGTGGGAACGATAACGCACACCGGAACTTGGAAGTAGTATTACATGCACATGTTCATGGATCAAGTTATAAGATCCGGTACACACAACCACGGTGAAAAATGCCGCCAGCGCCTGTCGCCGAAGCTGAAGTATAATCGGGCGGGGGCACGGATGCGGCGGGTTTCCGCTTCTCTTCGCGGCAGTAGATACAGCAGTTGTTTAGATACTTTGTACTACACGTATAACGATAATAGTGATAGGCAGTGTTTTTGTAAAATCTGTATAGTAAAGCCTCAATACATGAACAATGTCTGCACTCACGGTCAGCAAGAGCTCTCTCGGGCGCGGAACATCGAGGACAAGGCATACCTACCGCAAGCGACAGAGTGCCCGTCAACGCCATCTCCACATCGCCAACTGCCCCTTTCAACAGCGAGGAACTGAGAGGGAATATCGGTCAGCATCTCCAAAACCAATAGACATTTTTTTATTACCACAATCCATGCACTTCTGGCGAATATTTTTTGTTCGCTTCTCGTATGTACCTAGTACACATCGACCGGATCAGTAGCAATGTGTGACTGACAACAGAATTGTAGTTGCTGTTTGTTGTGTAGTTGGCAGTGGTGGCGCAGTTTGGGTAGATACAACACAGAGTGATCATTAGATCCAAAACACAGGCGCCCAAGCTGTCTTCACCTGACGGTTACAGACTTGGAGACACGCCTTCACAATACTGCACAAAACCCATGCAGTAGAATAGAGTCAGTTCTTGCATACAAATCCCAACATGTCCTCTCAAGAACTACGTCATGACTAGCTCTGATACATAAGACACAAAATTCTTTCTCTCAGTGTCCTCTCGAAACAAATACCAGTGTCCTCTCGACAAATGCTATCAACATGAATGCATGCTCTCGAACAATTCAAATTGAATACTCATCACTAACTGCCAGAGTTTTCTGGGCAGCGAATTCCATGTACCGTCCAACCCTTTTAAGACATATGGTCTGATTTCGGTAAGGGGAGGTACTCACACTCCAAGCAAAATAAGGCGGTTCTGCAGGAACTTCACAGCTCCCGAACTTTTGGTCAATATGTCTGCCCTCTGCCTGTTGGTGTCGATGTAAGTTACATCTACCACGTTTTGGTCCTCTAGGTGCCGGACGTGGTGGAACTTCACGTCGATGTGCTTCGTGCGGGGCGTGATTTTGCTACCCTTTGCGAACGCTACGGCACCCGCGTTGTCCTCGTACAATACTGTTGCTTGCTTCTGCTTCATCTTCAACGACTCTAGCAAATTTCGAAAATGTATAACCATGAGGCACGCCTTGGACAGCGCGACGACTTCTGCCTCGAACGTGGAGATGGCCAGCACCGTTTGATTCTTGGCTATCCAGATCACTGGGCCACCTGCGAGATAGAGAACGACACCGGTTGTGGAGTAGCCCTTGTCTTGGTCACCGGCAAAGTCAGAATCCGCGTACGCCGTTAGCTTGTCTCCGCCGTCGGCGTCTTCGGTGTATGTGATCCCGATAGTGGTTGTCCCTTTTAGATACCTGAGAACCCGCTTCAGCTTTGCCATCGCCTTGGGACCCGGTTTCGCCATGCTCTTCGTAAGCACCATCACCGAGTGGGTAATATCCGGCCTCGAACCCCTGCTGAGATACAGGAGACTGCCCGTGGCGGACCGGAAGTACACCGTGTCCTCTGGAGACAAAACCTTCTCCTCCACGGTGCTGATAGGCCCAGCCTCCGCAGGCGTCTTCGTAGAGTGCGCGTCGGCCATTCCGAACTTGTCAAGTACGGCCTTCGCGTACATCTCCTGCGACAGGAAGATCGTTCCGGCGTCGACGTTCCTCTCAAGTGCCATACCGAGCAGGAACTGTGCATCTCCCAGGAACACTGTGTCGAACCGCTCCTTCAGCTGCTCGACGACCCGCATCACCTGCGCTTCGTCGCTTCCCGACAAAAGAATGTCGTCGACGTACACGAGAAGGAGGACCCCTCCCGCGTTAAGGATGTAGAGACAGGGGTCCGCCGTACTCTGAACGAACCCGATCTCCAGCAGGAAGTCGTGGAAGGTGCCGTTCCAGCCCTTCGGAGAGAGGCGCAGCCCGTAGAGCCACGCCTTGAGTCGCCACACTTTTCCCTGTTGTTCCGGAGAGCACTCGAACCCTTTCGGAGGGATGACGTAGATCGGTTTCGCATTTGCAGGAACCCGCGCGTGGAGGAATGCCGTCTTGATATCGGCTTGCTTCAGGCCAAAACCATTCTTGGCTGCGATAGCAATCAGCAGGTGGACGGATTCCATGGACGCCACAGGCGCCGCTTTATCCTCGCCCGTGTCTGCTTGGTGAAAGCCTTGGACCACAACGCGGCTCTTCAGTCGAGCAAGCTCGCCATTCTTGTACTTCCGCTTATAAAGGTACCTTGACGGGATCGGCTGGTCCTGGGCACTCGTCGGCGGCTCGACCCAGTCGTACACATCAAGGTCGACAAGCGACTGGTTTTCGTTCCGCATGGACTCTTGCCAGTCTAGAGCATCCTGCCCACGGATCGCTTCGTCGTAGCTCGAAGGGTCGGGAGCCCTGTAGCCCACTTCGCCAGGGTTGCCAGTCCCGTTGTTGCCAAGCGAGCTTCCGGTGAGCAGGGAGCGTTCCACTTGCTCGAAGGCCTCCTCCTCCGTGGCAAAGGTAAACAGGTTCAGACGTTCAGTCGGCTTGGGGTTCCTGGTGCTGCGACGGGGGCCCGGCTCTTGCGCCTGAGGCGTGGGCTCCGGCTCGTTATCCTTCTGCTCGTCTTGTGGCTCCACCACACTGTCGACGTCGTCATCAGACTCTTCCGGACCGGGATGGTAAATCATTGGAGTCTCTGGCAGCGGATCATGCCCTGCCTTGGGGGGAACCACGTCGCGCGGGGCTTTCTCGCGAATAGAAACTTCGGCGGAGTTGGTGATCTTAAACTTGTCACGAGGGGACCATAGCCTCCACGACCGGCTTTTAGGGTTGACACCGACCAGAAACATCTTCTCAGCCCTGGCAGCCAGTTTGTTGGGCCTGTCCCCCGCTTCCACGTGCTTAAAGCATACCGAACCGAATTCGCGGATGTGGTGCAAGCTGCCAAGCGGTTTGTTCTCCCATACCTCAAGTGGTGCCTTGCCGCCCAAGACGTCCGTAGGCGTGCGATTCAGTATATAGATCGCGTATTGGAACGCTTCGGCCCACAGACTCTCCGGTAGATGAGGTGCCCCAAGAAGAAGGCGCCGCGTTATGGCTGCGACCGTGCCAAAGCCACGCTCGGCGACGGCGTTGCCTTGAGGCATGTACGGGGCGTTGGTCTCGATTTTGATTCCAAGTGATGCTGCCAGCGCCGCGAACCTTCCCTTGAACTCGCCCCCTCCGTCGCAGTGTAGCGTGGTGATACACAGTCCTTCCGGGTCGGCTTCCTCCTTGACAACAGTTTCCAGCGCCTCAGCAGCTGCATCTTTGCTCTTGATGGGAAAACCAAACCTCATGCGGGTATTGTCACACGTGAACATCACCGCACCCTTGTGTCCACCGAGAGATTTTACGGAGTGCGACCAGGTGTCTACGTGCAAGAGCGCAAGACGAGTGCCGGCGCGAGGTCGGTTAGCCGGTGGGTGACTAGACTTCTTGCTGTTGCCGACAGCACATACCTCGCAGTCGCCAGACTCGATGTTTTGGTCAAATTTAACCCCAGAATGCTCCTTCCTCGCCAGCTGCTGGAGGGCGCGCGGATTACAGTGGCCCATCCTCCGGTGCCACATGTGTGCATTCACCTTCGTCTTGAGCAGCATCGCGGTCCCGTCCATCCTCATGTCGTCGAGGACAATGTTCACGCTGTACATCCGCGAAATCTCCGTGGAGATGGGGAAGGCCTGATCGCTGCTACGGAGTGCTGGAGGAGTAGACAGAAGATCGCACATCACCCCCCTTTCCTTCAGGGCTCCGACCGAGAGGATGTTCGCTCCTAGGTTGTCAACCAGTAGTACTTGTAGCTCCACCGGGACGAGTTGGTTCCGGTCGTTTGAGATGCCGAAACGCAGGATACCTTTCTGAGCCGCGCTCGACGTTCCACACGAACCTTTGATCCTCACGTTGCAGTCCGACTTCTCGGTCACGTGGCGAGATGCGTAGGAATCCGCGCTAACCATGTGGCTAGACGCTGCTGTGTCTACGAACATAATGGTGCTCCTGGCGGACTCGTCCTTAACCTGGTACACACTGGTGTAGGCAACTATATCTGTTGCATCAGCAAGCGGGTTCTGCACCTGAACGTCACTAGCAGCATCAGCAGCACGCTCCTCGGGCAGCGGCACAGCAGGGGTATCCAGCACTTGCTCATCGTCGGCAGCGCGCTCCTCTGGCAGCGCCGCGGCAGGCGCCTCCGCCACCTGCTTCTCAGCAGCAGCGCGCTCATCGGGCAGCGCCACAGCAGGCGCATCCAGCACCTGCGCATCATCAGCAGCGCACTCCTCTGGCAGCGCCGCAACAGGCGCCTCCGGCACCTCCTCCTCAGCAGCAGCGCGCTCCTCCGGCAGCGCCGCGGCAGGCATTTCCAGTGCCTGCGGATCGTAGATGACAAGACCTTCCTGCACGCCCACGGCGGCGCGCTTCTCCGGCAGCGCCGCGGCAGGCATCTCCAGTGCCTGCGGTTCTCCAAACGAGATGGAAAAGTCCTCCGGCTCACCGCTGGATTCCTCGACTCGGGTGAACCATGCCTGCGTGGACGGTTCCGGCGCGGCGGCATTCGCCTGTTGGGCGTTATCCTCTCGCACGTTCTCCAGGCGAAGGGGGCAGCCGTCCCATCCGTGCTCTGTAGAGTTGTGGCAGTACTTGCAGCGTCCCTGACGGTCTCGGCCCTTTTGGTGACTTTTGTTTCCGCCTTTATTGGACTTGTTGCCGCGGCCTCGCCCGCGCACATCTTGCGCGCCTCCAGGGCTATCGCCTCTGGAATTTCCGGCGGAGGAGCCGCTGCTGCCGTTGTCTCCGGTCGGTTGGCTGCCATTGCCTTGGCGGTTGCGTCCGCCGCGTCCGCCACGTCCGCCTTGCTTACGGAAACTACGTGCACCCCCGTGCACGACCGTGTTGTGGGCACGGCCGTGGGCAGAAACCTTCCCCCTGATCTGCAGTGTATGGTACGCGGTCGCTCGGTGCGCGACATTTTCGAAGTCAAGATCCAACTCCGAGCCATCGGCTTGTCCGCACACCAGCGCGGCCTTAAGTTGGGCGTAGTGCTGGTCAGGAAGCGCGTTCAACAAGATATGCGTCTGGCGGGCTGGTACGACCTTGTCTCCAAGTGACTCGAGTTCGGAACTGATACGACGCAAGTCTTGGATTGCACGCGCCGGGTCGTAATCGTCCTCGGCAGTGACCGCAAGTGATCCTAACTCTCGCTGCAGTTCATGCATCCGATAGGTGCCCTTCTGGCGGTACTTCGCTTCTAGGGCAACGTATGCCGCACGTCCGTCCCCATGCTCACCAACGCGAGCGGGGCCGAAGGCTCGAACGACTTGGGAAGCAGTGCTCGAGAATCCATCGGCGCAGTCGGACGTAGCAAAGTTTAACCGTGTGTACAGTTTGCCGTTCTTACGTTTGAATTCCAGCGTCGTCCTGTCGAACGCAGCACGATCCGAATCCGCGCTGCTGGCCGCCGATGCCGGGGCGGTCTCCGTCCCAGCCATGATGTCGCCTAATCCTTGCTCATCCATGATGGAGTAGAACAGGCCACTCCAGCCGTGGAAATCTTCCGGCTTCCCGCTAAACGGGACGTATCCTTGTTTCAGGTAGTTCGTGGCGGACGCCATGCTGCTGCTGGGGTGTGACTCGATGTGAATTACCTACCAAACGCTAGGCTCATGACCTGACAACAGAATTGTAGTTGCTGTTTGTTGTGTAGTTGGCAGTGGTGGCGCAGTTTGGGTAGATACAACACAGAGTGATCATTAGATCCAAAACACAGGCGCCCAAGCTGTCTTCACCTGACGGTTACAGACTTGGAGACACGCCTTCACAATACTGCACAAAACCCATGCAGTAGAATAGAGTCAGTTCTTGCATACAAATCCCAACAGTGACACATGTGTGCATCATTCTTGTCGTCATCTCCCATGATCGGCAGTGCCTCCAAGCCTAACTACTACAAGCTGCCATTACGGCGTATGATTGACGGATAGAATCCGTGGTCGCAAGGGCTCACGACGCGTTCACGAACCGCAAAATATCACCGCCATGCACGTATATCCGTACATGCGTGTGACACAGTCCATCTACACCTGTGACAATGCGCTCAACATGCGCGTACATGGATCTCACCTTCAGCGTTGAAGATACGGGAGAACAATATCCCTCATCATACTGGCACGGAGACTCGTGGTCGCACCACAGCATCAAAGTTAAAAGTACAGGGACAGAGGGCCCTCAGTTAATGCTGCCCACCCGGGTCGTCTTCGGCGTGTTCTGGCGTTGCGCACGCCCCACTTTCATCCGAGGCGAAAAACATGCGCATGCATTGTGTGTTTAAAAAACATAAACAAACGCTGCTGCTGCTGCTGCTGCTGCTGCCTCTGGGAGAGGGCCCCTCGCTGGCGGGTGAGATTATGATCCGCATTTTTGGCGAGTAAACTGCGTACACGAGATCATTTTCCAAACGGATTTCTTCCCAAGAGAGCCTGAGACATGTACTGACTGCACACGCGACGGGAGGAAGGGCCCCCACTCCAGCGAGACAGACCCGCCTGCGACGTGCGGGGTAGACTAGTCGGATTTCGGCTCGCACCTGTCCCGGGGTCTTGCCATCACGAGGTAATGACGTTGCGATACTCAGAGGACTCACCGTGAATAAATCCCGCGCTGTCCTGGCAGATAATCTCCCTTATGATGATGTGGTCCTGCCCTGCGAGTACGACAGCGGGCTCCACCCCCGTTGTCGTATGCGAGCGTGATGAAAGTGGGCGCAGGGTGGGGCGCAAGGCGGGGCGGAAAAGGGGCCTTAAGTGTCCTCGGGATGCTCCATGTACGCCTGCGTACTTTGAAAACCACGAAAGTGCTCGAATAGCTCTGCGCTCCTCTGTCAGCATCCAATGCTTGATTGTCATAGTAATATAATATGAACCAAAGTCTGGTCGTGAGGATCCCAGGGGGATACGTGTGGGGAATTTCGTGTGTTGTAGGGTACCATCGGTGCAGTCACGGGGACCCTTTTGGCGTGGTTCGTGCGATGAGGCTTGCGTGCGTGCTGCGCACTTCTTCCTTCTCTCTCTCCACCGCCACCGCCGTCTCTCTCCAATCAAGTTTCCTTCTCCCTCTCTCTCTCCACCTCTCTCACCACCTCTCTCTCTCGGTCTAACACGGCCGACTACCCACTGCCCCAAGTAACGCCCAGCACGGGCTTGCTGCACCCCCGCGTAGTTTTCCTTTCACACTAGTGCGATATCTCGGCATCTGCGCGCGGGCGTTGCCTTCCGGGGATTGTGCCGTCACACGCAATCGGTAGACTCCCACAACAACAGACACCATGGAGGGCATCGACCTCTCCGCCCATAGCGGGGAAGAGCTACAGCAAAAAGTGGAGGAGATCGTCCAGCAACGAGTACAAGCCGAACTTGAAGCCAACAGGATCAACGAGGGTGAAGTCACCTACGCCCAACCACCAGCCGGCAACCCAGTCCCACCTACTGGCAACCAGCCATCACCCTCCAGCCAGGGCAAACCAGCCACCTTTAACGACCCCAGCAGCGTCGTACACATCGTGGCGCAAGCGGCTAAGGCGACAGCTGAGGCCATTGCTGAATAACAGGGCTTCGGGCGCTCAGGCGCGTTACGTGCCAATCCTGACTCAGAAATAGAACTTTGGCTTGGTAGCGTGAAGAAGGAGCAGGACTTGAATATTGTGTTTGATAGTTTTCGTGGTAAGATGATTTCATATCTTCAGGAGGAGGGTGTGCATGGTGCCTTGGAACTGGAGGTCGAGCTCGAGGTCGGAAAGGAGTGTGAATGTAGCAGAGCTTCGGAGACTTTTTGGCAATGATGTGATAGACAAGTCTTTCAAGCTATGGAATATTCTCAGCAGCAAGGTCTTGTACCCCCCGATTCAAAGATTGATTCTGGCGTGTGATAGTCCACAAAAAGGCATAAAGATAGTGACAGATTTCTATCAGGAGAAAAAGCAGTCAGAGAAGTCGAGGTTGGAGCAGGACTGGAAGGAGTTGGAGATGAAAGAGTCTGAGAGTTTACAGCACAACATTGTCCGGGCAGAAGCCCTTCGCCTGCGTCTAGCATCTGCAGGCACGACTAAGGATGAAACGGATGCCAACAAAGACATTGCTCGTGGCCTTCCCTCTTCGCATGTCGTGCAAAAAGGAAAACTGCTTGCCCATGATGTCCTGACGTTGCGTACCCTTGAGACTGTGGTGAGGGACGCCCACGTGGAGATGGAGCGCGAGAGGAGCAAGGGGGAGAGGCGCGAGGTGGAGCTCGCTCCCGCCGCGTATGGCATGGGCCGGCGCGGCGGGGGCAGTGGGGGGGCATCCGGGGGTCAAGACGGCGGTCACGCAGCAGCTGGCGACCAAGATCGCGGCGGAGAGAAGAAAAAGGGTGACGTGTTCAACGACGACCCCTGCGGATTTTGCCGCTACCACCAATTCGAGCTTCACACCAACGAGCAGTGTCCTTTCCAGCGGCAACTGCGGCGCGGGCGTTAGAGAGAAGGCGCCGAGGAACGCCGCTCGGGCGGCGGTAGCCGGCGAGGGGGTAGACCGCCGTCGGGGCCCGGCCGCGGTGGCGGGCGATGGGTGAGGATTGAAGGGCAGCAGCACCACACCGGTCATGGTGGCGGTGGCTGGAGCCAAGCCTCGCCCCACCCGCGACCTCTTCGTGGACGTGGGTCTGGTGGCCGTCTGGGGCGTCATCCGGGAGGTCGTGGGCCCGCGGGACGCCACAGCAGCGACGGTCGTGCCGAGAGAGAGCGGGCAGGAAGAGGCCCGGGGCACGCGCGTTCTGGCCACGGAAGAGAGCAGGCGTACGTTGTGTACTACGCCCACGGTGATGCTGGCTACTACGAAGACTACGGCGACTACGACGACGGCTACTACTACGAAGACGGCTACCACGACGCCGGGTACGCCAACTACTCCGGCGGTGGGGACAGCTACAGCTACTCCTCCGGGTACGAAGTAGAGTCTGCTGAGTCTGCTTCGTCGTTGCTGAGTGTGGAGTCTAGTGACGGGCCGCCTGGTAGTGAGAGATGGGTAGCCGACTCAGGAGCCGGCAACAGTTTCACCAACAGCAGCCTGCACATGTACGACCTGCAAGAGATCCCCGCCAGTAGGAAGTATGTCGTTGTAGGTGATGGTCGACTGCTCGAAGTGCAAGCTATGGGTAGCATCAATCTTAGTCTCTTTCAGGAGGATGAGAATGGTGAAACAATGACGATGTGTGTGAAGCTCACTGACGTGTCTGTAGTAAAGAGCCTGAGCTTCAACTTGTTTTTAACGCATGCTTTTTCTCTGAAGCAACAAATCCTCCACGACGAGCGTGGCGCAACCCTACAAAATGGACTGCTCTTTGCTGGAGAGGAAAAAGCGTCTGCGCTGATAGCGTCCCGCCCACTGGTCCCACCAGTGTAGTACCTGCGAGTGAGAGCGTCCCGCCCGCCGGCTCTGCCAACGTTGTACCTCCTTCGGCGTCCGAGCTTGCGTGTGTGGGTACTTATGCGGGTATGGATCTTGGAGATACGAGTGTGCTCACCGACGAGCAGCTCANGGAGAGGAAAAAGCGTCTGCGCTGATAGCGTCCCGCCCACTGGTCCCACCAGTGTAGTACCTGCGAGTGAGAGCGTCCCGCCCGCCGGCTCTGCCAACGTTGTACCTCCTTCGGCGTCCGAGCTTGCGTGTGTGGGTACTTATGCGGGTATGGATCTTGGAGATACGAGTGTGCTCACCGACGAGCAGCTCATGGACGGCTGTAATGACACCCCGCATCAAGAGTTTTTCCCCGTGTTTATCCCAGAGAGTGACGCTGCGAATGTGGCTGGTATTTTTGATAGCATTGATGGGGGTGCTGATTTTGACTTGGGGGCGGCCGCGCTTGGCCCTGGTGCGTCCCCGTTTGCTCTTGGTTCGACTGAAAGTCCGTTGACATCAAGCGCTTCCACCGCTCTCTTGCCCGCGCTTGCGAGCCTCTTTTGAGAGAATCTGCCCAGCAGAGAGGCATCGTGCTCACCGGCGAGCTGGAACCGTGCACGGACTGCATGAGGGCGAAAGGCAGGCGAGAGTCGGTGCCGCGGGGGGCGGGAGCGCGGGCATCCAAGCCACTCGAACGTGTTCTCCTGGATCTGTGGGGCCGCTGGTGCCTTCCCTGGGCGGCAACCTCTACCTGTTCGTCGCCGTGGACAGCGCCTCGCGGTGGAACAAGGTCTACGGCCTCCGGCGGAAGTCCGACGCGCTGGCGGCAACGAAAAGGCTGCTGGCGGACGTGGGGCGGTACGACCTCGGACGAATCGAATGTTTCCGCGTCGACAACGGCACAGAGTGGACCCGCGGCGATTTCCGGCGCTTCTGCGACGACAACGGCATCGGCGTCGAGTTCACCCCGCCCGGCGTCCCGCAGTACAACGGCGTCGTCGAGAGCGCCATCTGGCGGATCATGAAGGCCGGCATGGCCGCCCGCCGCAGCGCTGGCCGTTTGTTTAACGTCGACTTCGCCTCCATCCCCGGCCTCGACGAGCGCGGTGACCGTCTTTGGATGGAATCGGCGAAGTGGGCCGCCGACGCTCTCAACCAGTCGGCGCCCAAGGCCAGCCCCGGGCGGCGCTCGCCGCACGAGATGTTCACCGGCGAGCAGGGGCCGTTCCGCGTGCTGCCGTTCTTCCAGCCCGGCTTCATGCGTGAGGATCGCCGCACCAAGCTCGACGACCAGGCCACCCTCTGCTACTACCTGAACGGCGGCGACAACCACCCGAGCGGCACCGTCAAGGTCCTCAAGGCGTTCACCGGCCGCGTCGTCTACACCAACAACGTATCGTGGGGGACTTCAGCGCCTGCGGGCGAGGGGGGTTCCGCTGGTATCACCGCTGCGCCGACACCTCCCACGTTCACGCCGCCGGTCGTCTTGATCAATTTTGGCGCAGCACCGACGCCTTCGAGCGCCGCACCGCCGCCGCCAGCGCCTACGCCGTCGCCCGCTCCCGCTCCCGCTCCCGCTTCGCCCCCTGCCGCAACGCCGCCGCCAGCGACCACCCCGCCGCCAGCGACCACCCCGCCGCCCGCTCCCACGCCTTCACAGCCGCCCTCTGCTGCTTCGTCGTCACCGTCGGCGACCCCCGCTCCTGGCCAGCCGTCCTCTGCCGCTTCGCCGTCACCGTCGGTGACCCCTGATCCAGACCAGCCGCCGCCGCCGCCGCCGACGGATGCCGCGATGCCTCCGCTTACGGCTCACGCCATGCGGCACCTTCGCCCGGGTACAAAGGCCGAGGGCATGACAGACCCGCGGCTGCCATGCCGTACGAGATCGGGCACAAGGCACAGCACAGGACTCATCTCGATGCTAGACAAGAACACTCTGGTGTCGATGCTGGAGGCTCGGAGCGCGGTGGATAAGGAGCGCAGGGAGCTGGGGGGGGCGGAGGCCGGAGAGCCGGGGGGAACGGGGGCCGGAGAGCAGGCGGGAGCACTCGCAGCAGTGGACCCGGGGGCTGCAGGAGCGGGCTTTCCACTCGCATTTGCCACGCTCCTCGCCAACCGNGCGGAGAGCCGGAGGCAGCGGGCGGAGAGCAGGCGGGAGCACTCGCAGCAGTGGACCCGGGGGCTAGCGGAGCGGGCTTTCCACTCCCATTTGCCACGCTCCTCGCCAACCGGGAAGACATCGACGCCACGCTGCGTGACCAGCTCCCGCCGGAGCAACGCCCTGACCTTGCGCACTGCCAGGCCAGCGACCTTCGTGATCCAAAGAGCTATAAAGAGGTCATGGCGTCGGAGCACCGGCACCTGTGGAGCGAATCTGTGAAAGGGGAGTTGCATGGCTTGTTGGAAGCGGGGACTTTTACTGCGGCGAAGTTGCAATTAGTGGAGAACGCAATGAACGCTACGTGGGTATTCGATTGGAAGGCAGATGAGTTTGGATGGCCCACTTATGTTAAGTCGAGACTTGTAGCGGAGGTGACATTCAGAGACAGAACATTCACGTTGGAGAGTTGTACGCGCCTATCGTTTCTGTTTCGTGTGTTTGGATGTTTGCTGCTTTGGCGTGCGAGTTGAATCTCGACTTCTGTGATTTCGTTATTGAGCAAGCTTTTGTGCGTTCGGAGTTGGAGGAAGACGTGTACATGCGTTTGCCGCAGGGATGTGGAGCTCTATCAGGAATGATTGTAAAACTAGGCAAGAGTCTGTATGGCTTAAGACAGGCATCTAGGCAGTGGCATGCAATGCTGAAGAGGTGTTTGGTGGCGTTAGGATTTGAGCAGTGCATGNTGTTAGGTTTTGAGCAATGCATGGCCGATGCTTGTGTGTTTCGTTTGATTGAGGATAGATGTGTTGTTTCGATTTTGGTAGTACATGTAGAATACATTTTTGCTGTGTGAGAGCAGGAGAGATGTGACAAGTTCGGCGCCGACCTTAACAAGTCCGTGCCAGTGAAGAAGCTGGGAGAGTTGAGATGGTATTCTGGGTGCTTTTACGAGAGGAACAAGGAGACCGGTAGATTGACCATTTCTGAGCAGACTTTCACGGATGAGCTAGCAGCAGGTTCTGGAGTAGTGGGAGGTAAGAGCGATCCGATGTCTTCGGGGGTGAAGTTTTCTGATTTTGATGCGGATGAGATAGAGACAGACTATCCCTTTCGTGAACCAGTCAGATCTTTGATGTGGCTGGCGACTCAGACAAGACCAGACGTAGAGTTGTGGGAGCACCAGTCGGTGTGATTTACAGCGAGGGGGTGGGGTGGGGGTGTACTCACAGTCGTGCATGCCGTAGTCGTTGGACCATTGACCTCGCATCCCTACAATGCCGGTACGGAGCACGCCGGGTTCTCACCGGACCAGGCTCTCACATCACCAAGCGCGAAGAGCCGTGAGGTATTCGGCGAGTCGCATTAAGGGTGCGCTGCATCCTGCTAAGGGTGTTCGGCATCTTGTGCTTACTTCCTTGCATACGGATGACAGCTGCGTATGACTTAATCTATTTTCTGGTGCTTTCACTTCCAGAGACAGTTGTGAGCACTGTGTAACTGCCTCGAGGGTGCTTGACCAATTTATCACGACGTGGTGCGATCATCCCCCTTGCGCGGAGCGAGGGTTCTCCACCCCACACAACATGATCTACTCGACCACCATTATGATTAACGCCAAAAAACAGCGGTAAAAAAACAACCGGTATCCTGGTTGCCGAGTTGACGAAGTGAATGGGCTTGTTGTACAACGTCGTTGCCAAGCGACGAACACCCAACCGCGATATCAAACACCCCCACCCATGACCTTTTCGTAACACGAGGCGACTTCTACGGCTGATCGCCCCTTCGTCTCACAGGAGCAGCTGCAGTGGGCACTCTTCTCACTGGTTGTTGCTGCTGCAGCTGAAAGTGGTATTCCACTACGGCATCACTGCCATTGCCCTTCCGATCCCCCAGTGAAGCTTCCCTGCATTTTCTTGCTTACTTTACCACTGCACGATTCGATTTCGCGCCACAAACCAACCTCAGATTTCCTTCATTCATTAATCTCAGTCTTTGTTTTGCTCGTGAATCTGGAGTTATTATCATTTCGAGTCGTGGACCCCCACGACTTCATCACGCCACCCGGGCTTACCTCACGCCAGATCTTGCCCGGTTCCCTCATACACACACCATACACAGACGAAAACCTGGGTAGGCTGTCACATCTCAGCTCGCTACCCCACTTTAACAGCCTGCTCTTCCCCTCTCCCATGCGTCTGCGCCCTACCCCCAAATACTTCTTCCGTTCACCATACCCACCCACTTCCCCAAACCGCCACCTTCAGACCCCCTCTCTCCCCCCCCGCCCCCACCTTGTCATCCAACATGACCATAAAATGGTACCTCCGGTGTCAAGAGCGAATAATAGCACACCGTTAAGACTCCGAAAAACGAAAGGTACGAGGTACACAGGACAAACTCCCGAGAAACCAAATGAAACAAAGATAAAATCCCGAAACGCTACTTCGACTCAGGTCGTGCACTCTTCCACCGCGTCATTTACCCGGGCTGGATCCCCTTCCCGACAGCGTTCAACGCTCAATAGCGCAGAGGACGCCTTCTAAACATCGTCCAGATTGGCCAACATGTACGATTGAAACGCGTCTGATTTCCACCCCCCTTGCTGTGGAATTGCCCACGACGACAACCCCATCGCCCCCAACCTAGTCGCGCCCCCTATCCTGCCGGAATGCGGCGGGTACTCTTCCGGTTTCAACCGTTGACGAGTCACGAGAGCGCGCAACGCTGTCGACGATTGAGCACACGTCCGAACCTCCCAATCCTTACCGGAGGGTAAGCAGTAATAGGTGCTTTCTCATCGAGCTGCGGATAGCATAACATATACTCCAGCAAAACTTCGAACCCGCCTATGCCCAGCATCCCCGCTGGTGCATCGCCGGTTCCATCCCTTCAATCAAACTTAGCACGTCTTTACGCGCGACAACACTGCTTCGTCATGGTTGCCCGTTGACGCCTCGAACAGCACCCCTACTCTATCCGCACAACGCCAAAGGGTCGGGGTAAGGAGCTGCACCTCCTCTTTCCAAAACACCACATTGCCTCGCGTAGTGTAATCCCGAACTCGTTGTGAATCAATTACCGTTACTTGGATTTCCGATGGGCGGCACTAAACAATATAGGACACCGCTAAGCCGAGCCACAGCACCCGACCACCCTCGCCCCATCCCGCCGCCGTGCGAATGCCGCTGCGGAAATGGTGCACGAAATGGGGCGGCGCGTCCTACCATCGATATGCAGCTTGCTCTCTCTCGTCAAACCGGCTTTGACAGCCCGAAAGAAATGATGTTTCATTGGCAGGTCCACCCCGATGCGTTTGTGAAAGTGCTTGACCGCGACAAACTTCCCCGCGATCGTGGACATTATGTTGCCCCGACAACAACACAGGTACGCCATGTACTTCGCCAACTCGGTTGCCGACTCTTCTTCCTCCCCCGCCGCATCCCAATAGACCGTTCTCCATTCTACCCACAGTTTCCACTCCGCTGCGTAGGTGGTGTGAGTCGCCGGAGCAACTCTGCCCGTGGAGAGCAAGACCGCAAGATCTCCGAACATGCCATCCCACCTGAGTTCCCCAACCTAACCTCTAGCCAACGCGCACGAGGGGGAGAAGACATCTGAGTTTGTCTGCGAGGAACATACGTCCGTGATCACCGTGAAATTTCGTCCGCCCATACGTCCTCAAAACCAGGGATATGTGCCGCTTGGAAACGCCACCCCCCCGTCATCCTTGTCCCGGTGTTTACCATCGGGGTTGGGTTTTTGTCGCTTGGCAACGACGCTGTACAACAAGCCGATTCACTTCGTCAACTCGGCATCCAGGATATCGTTTTGTGTTTTTCCGCTGTTTTTTTTGGCGGAAGCCATAATGGTGGTCGAGTAGATCATGCTTTGCGGGGTGGAGAACCCTCGCTCCGCGCAAGGGGATGATCGCACCACGTTGTGATAAATGGTCAAGCACCCTCGAGGCAGTTACACAGTGCTCACAACTGTCTCTGGAAGTGAAAGCACCAGAAAATAGATTAAGTCATACGCAGCTGTCATCCGTATGCAAGGAAGTGAGCACAAGCAGGATGCAGCGCACCCTTAATGCGACTCGCCGAATACCTCACGGCTCTTCGCGCTTGGTGATGTGAGAGCCTGGTCCGGTGAGAACCCGGCGTGCTCCGTCCCGGCTTTGTAGGGATGCGAGGTCAATNGGTCATCTTCAACACGCCCAGCCATCTCAAAACAAATGCGGTGCTTTGCCTCCGTGAGCCCCCCCCACACTTGTTACCCATGTCACAGCGGAGGTAGTATCACCACGAATAGGAACAGGCTCCCCGGGGACGACTGGCTGATCTTCGAGGACAACGATCATCACGTAGTAGGCGTTGATAAACATCGCCAATGCTTCCGACAAATTGATGGACAGCCTGCTCTGCCGAGAGCAACCGGCCGTATCGGACGATCGACTTTTCTCCTCTGGAGTTAAATCGTACCGCCACCACACACCCCTTTCGCTGCAATACCCCCCAATAGCTCCTAGCGTAACATCAGAAAACCAATGCCGCGTCGCTTCCCATTGAACATGATCTTCAAACGGGGAACACAGAGACAGACCCTCCGCCAGTAGGCGCCGCCGCACTGCCCACCTCCACCACTCCAAATGCGCATGAAACTCCTCAACCAGATTCACGGGTGATTCTTTCATGACCGTCGACGCGTGTTGATCGTTGTCGGCAAGTCCTGTGACAGAACCAAGCCGCCACACGAAGTACTTCAGCCCGCACTACTGTGGTGAGGTGCCGTCACTTGCCAGTCAAGCTCCATGCTTCTTTGGCCCTGGTCCAACGACGCGTTTTCGGCCATTCGGTTTGTAACGCCATTGCCTCCTCGATCTTTTTCCCGGGGATCGCAATTGCCATATTGTGCGTATCGATGGCATACCCCAGAACCTCTTGCTGAACCGACCAGTCTTTGAGTTATTTTTTGTGACATTACCGGCACGGGATTGTCTACGGTGCTTCCAAGCATTCGAAGGTGTTCAGAAATAGCTGACCTCGTTGCTGCGAGCAACATGTCTTTCTTTCCGTACGGGAACGCCTCCAGATTGATCATATCGTCGACATACATCTTGCCGAAAAAATGTCAGGCGTATACTCGCTCGAAAGTGGCGCAACAGAGGCACCCGCAGGTGCATGACCGGCCGGCTCCCCCGGCCGGGACACCTTAACCTTCACGTTGCCCGCTTTTTCGTCTGTCTCCGTAACACGTTCACGTCGAAACAGTTCGTGTGCCTCTTCGAGTGCACAATAGCGGATGCCATCAAGGTCCAACACCCAGGAGAGTTCCTGCAGCCAAATGCCATCCGAAAATCGACCACCAGAAAGGCATCCACGACATACGAAAAAACTGGTGCCTTGCCCCACTGAAGATGGGTCCGACGAAAAGCATCTGCCACGTCCATCTTTGCACAACAAACAGGAACCCCACCGCCGTTCGCTTCTCGCAAAAGCACAAGCCTGTCTCATAATGCTCGGCAACACCCCGCCAATTTCGCTGACGGGTGCCGTTTCCGAACAAGAGTCACCCTTCACTCCCTTCCAGCCTTGGCCATCACCACCCGCACCAAGTGACAAGTCAGGTACCACCACCCGACCATGCACTAGGTCTTCGATGAGTCTTTTCCACAGCGTCTGTTGATGAGGGGACGCGCCAGAGTGATCGCCGTATTGGGGTGTGGCGTCCAAATCGCCCTGGAACAACACTAACCGGCACCCCTTCGTACACTGCCTGCATCAGGCTCTGCATGCAACTCCTTTACAGCCACAATGGCTTGCAATCAATAGAGGGTCTGCTATTATCCCGATACTTTCACTCTTTTACATGAACTGTGTAGTGCGGAAGTTCGGGACCACCTCTCGAGCATTCGTTTCATTTCGTGGGCAGAGAAATAATTAACGCAAAAAACTGATTGTTCAAAGCATATGTGGTTCCATACAACAACAACGAGGCCGCGCGTCACCAATCCGCATCCATCCTTCATTCGGTGCGGAAAAAGTCGATACATCCACGTACATGTTTCGTGTAAGCTTTTTGACGATGACGACGATTGTAACTTGATACTGTTGGAAGAATAGAAACAAGTGACCCGAGAAACCACTACAGGATACGAATCTCCGACATCTCTGGAGGGGGGCGCAGATAGATACACGAGATGGGTGTGACGGACTTGACGCGCAAGGCTCTGGTTGCCTGCCCACGTCTATTACTCGTTAATCGTTAGTCAAAGAACATGAGTCACTCCGTTGTGCAAAACGCTCTTGACAAGAGCCCGCGAGCGTGATAATATTGTAAGCGCGCCGACACCCCAAACACGATATCGTGGAGTCATCTGACGTCGGTAGGGAAAGGCTCGGGAGGCAGGCACCGGAACACAAGGGCAGCAGCAGCGGGCGCCTTTTGTCCGCTGGAGTCAAGGAGCTCCAGGGAACAGAGTTGAAACACAAGGGCAGCAAGTGTAGGCGCCTTCGGCAAGTCCATGTCCGCACGTATCAACGCTGAGGAGATGAGTTCCTCGGGATACCCCCTGTTTACACCACGAAAGAGTAACTGCATCCGTCAAATTGTTTTGTTTCTGCGTTCATGCCGCGATTGGAAGCAGTGAGCGGTGGAAGAACATGAGAACATACTGGCCTGAGGGTTCCTGCTGACCTTGCAGGCGTAGAGTGCACGAACAACGCGCGTGCAGCGTAAGTGTCCACGAAGGGGTCTTGTTCGCTTTACGCAGGCACAAGGAACGGCGGCCTGATTTTGAGCTACTGCCTTTTCTCAGAAATCGCGTCGTTTGCAACCCATTCTGAAAGCCTGGGAAGCTACGAACCAAATAGCACAAGCCCGCAGATAAGAACCGTCGAATTCGGGTCGAGCCTCAATCCCTTATTTTGGGTCCAAGGACCAGCCGAAGTCGTGCGTTTTTTTAAAAGGCATTTCTTATGCTTTTGGAACGTCGCATCCTCCCAATCCTCTTATTTCTGACTTCGTATATTTTGATATTTGGCTAAATAATACTTCTACAACACAGCAATTGTTCATCATGCCGCTAAATCAGAAAGAAAGCTCGGTGTGGCCATTGGTGTGGCGAAATAACCACTCTCTCTCCCCCTTACCAAAATCATGCACTGTTCAGCTAGGTAAGGGGGTGGGAACACGGAAGCAGCAGCAGTGTGACGTTTCGTATTGGGCATGCTCCTCCAGCTACCCCTTGTCCCTTATGCGTTGGGGGTATCGCACCATCATGTTTCTTATTGGGGCGTTTCTTATGCTGTGGCCGAGAATAAGTGTATTTGGCACGAAGTAGTGCAGAAGGCCAACGGAGGCCTGGAGGGGAACGTCAAGCAGATGTGGGAAGGGATTAGTGGAATGGTAAAAAAGACCGCGCAAGGGGGGGATACAGGTCGCAACTTTGCGAGGTGTGAACGGTGGATTAGTCAGCAGTGGGAAGGGAAAAAGGGAAGTTCTAGCAGGACACCACAAGAGACTTGGAGTGCCCTCGGAGAATGAAGCTTTTGACCAAGTGTTTAAGAAGGAGGTGGACGCATGGGCCCAGAAAGAAGAAGAGACATCGAAGGAACACGTTGGGAACGTAGAACTAGAAAAGGAGTTCACCGAGGACGAGGTTGAGGCGTGTGTGAACAAGCTGACGTGCCACAAAGCAGTAGGAGCGGATGGGATAGTCAACGAGTTCATGAAGTTTGGGGGGAAGGGGATGACCCAGCTGATGGTACTGCTGTACAATTGGGTGTGGAAAAACGAGCATGCGCCAAGTAGATGGAGGCAAGGAGTGGTTGTGAACTTGTTACAGAAAGGAGACAAGACTGACCCGGGAAACTACAGGGGGAACAAACTGTTGAACACAGTAGGAAAAGTGTTCTGAAAGCTGCTGAACGATAGGACAGTGGAAGTATTGGAGGAGGAACATAGCATCAGGGAGGGCCAGGCAGGGTTCCGGAAGAATAGGGGGTGCGTAGACCGGTATTCACGGTAGGGAGAATCATCCAAGGTAGAAAGAGGGCGGGAAAGCCGACGTAATGCTTCTTCCTGGACGTGAAAAAGGCATACGAAACCGTATGGAGAAATGGGCTTTGGAAACAACTGTCCAAAAACGGGATCAAGGGGGAAATGTGGAGAGAGCGAAAGAAGATGACAAAGTGTACGAAAAGCGAGGTCATCTTAGACGGAGCACTGTCTAAGGTATTCGACATTGTACAGGGGGTACCACAAGGTTGCACGCTGTCCCCAACATTGTTCCAGGTGTTCATCAACGATCTGTTGGAAGTCGTAGAGGCAGTCCGGAAGGGAGTAAAAGTAGGGGACACGGAAACGTCGGTTTCAGGAATGCTGTTTGCGGATGATTTTGTCGGTATGTCGGACACCCCTGAGGGACTGCAACTGCAAATTGACGCGGCGAAGAAGTTTACTGATAAGTGGAGATTGTCTGCCAACGTTCAGAAGAGTGCCGTCAGGTTATGCAACGAGAACAAGGAGGAACCAGTAGAAAATAGATGGAAGTGGGGGNAAGTGAAAGAACTCGCGGCGGCGCAGATGAAAGCAGCGAAAATTATCCTCGGATGCTCCAAGCGCACAAGTAATGCAACCGTCATGGCCGAATTGGGGGTCCAATCCCTACTGTCGGGAAGAGATGCGAGGAAGCTGACATGGCAGTATCGCATGTACGGGATGGGAGAGGAGAGGTTGCCGAGAATTGTATGGGAGGCGAAGTGGGCAAACAAAAAGAGGGGTAGACAACCCACGGAATGGGTCAAGGTTGTAGAGGACGTATGGAAGGGGCTCGAC